>CABHPR010156135.1:27254-52353 GCA_902168415.1 Peromyscus melanophrys
GATGGGGCAGACACTCTGGGATTAGTAGAAAGAAGTCTTAGATGCCGGGAAATAAAATACATAATGTGGTTTTGGTTTTTAATAGTAGAGAATTGTGTTCAAAAGGACTTTTATAATGCATTACTTAACTTTAGGCTATGTGTGTTAGTGCACTCCCCTAATCATAGCACCCAGGAGGCAGAGAGTCTGTGAGTTGAGGCCCGTCTGATCTGCACAGCAAGTTCCAGGCTAGCTGGGCCTACATAGCGAAACCCTGTTTTTAAAAAAGTTTATTTAAAAAGGTTTACTGCTTAAGGAAGATAGATTTAGATGGTCTGGAAAACTGATGTAGAGAGAACTTCTGTTCTCTAAGTGTGCATCTAAGTATGATGGATTCAAACATGGCTGGCCAGCCATTGACCTCACCACGCCATTTCCTGCCTATTCGCTGCCCCTCCCTGAGACCTCACTCAAATTGTATTTTTAGATTTAAAGTGTCAGGAGGACTGCCTTTGATGCATGTGAGGATTTCTGACCAGAAGATAAAAGATACGCTGTGTCTGATTAATAGTATACCCTTGCCCCAGAAGTCATCCACACAGTCTCCAGAGAGACAGGTGAGTAAGTGATTGTAGTAGAAAGGCCAAGGTGATTTCAGAAAACCACACCTTCAGAGTAGTGGTGGTAGTTTAAGGACAGGATTTCTAACCAATAGGATCAAAGATGCAGAAATGGGGCCTGCACAGAGCCAAGGGAATCTCTGATTTCAAGGCCAGCCTGGGCTGCATAGCACGTTGCAGGCCCACTAGGGCTACCCAGTGAGACTCTGCCTCTAAAGAAGCAAACAAACGTAAAAAACAACAGAAATGAAAGGAAAAGGTCGTTCACATTCATAAAATATACCTTATATAGAACTAGGAATATAAGGCTTTAAAATAAGCTTGCAAATAAAATACCAACTTGAAACTGTTCTTTTTCGGTGAGTCTTAAATGTTCTGGGTCACTTTAATGGGAGTCATCTTCATAGCTTGAAATAAATGTTGGATTTCCACTGACTTAGAAAAGAAGTTTGAGAAAGTTAGCTGGCGATGATGCCATTATCGAGGGTCCTGTGATAAACGTGGACTTTCATATTGTTGCCCACAGCAACTACATGATACACAAAGACTTACTTACTTGATTCGTGCATCATTTTATCTTTATAAATTTTAATACTTTGTAAATTCCAGCTGACTCTTACTTGATTGACTTAGTTTCTTGAAGATCTGACTGTGATGTGTGTACATATCTTCCCATCTTCCTCTGTCCCCTGTTGCTTTTTGGGATATAGAAAGACCTCATCTGTAGTATTTAATCCTTCCTTTCAGTGTGTATTAAAAAACCTTTTGTGTTCTTTGTTAGGTAGCCTCGATTCCGGTTCTTTCAGGTGGGACGAAAGGTCTTCTTGGCACTTCCCTGTTGCTAGATGGAATGGAATCAGGTGAAGACCGGAAAATACTGTTTCTCTGTGACGTTAACCTACACACGTTTATGTAGTGAGAGTGTTTCCAGAAAGCAAGGGGTCCTGAAAGCACCGTTCTAGCTGTGCTGCCAACCAACACTCACATCTCGTTGGATAAATGAAGAAGAGGTTTTGTTGTTTTTTTAAGGGAGGGTGATGGAGTTGACAGTGTTTTCCAAATATTTAAATAAGTTGTTGTATTTCTCTGTGATACTTTTCTCTAACCAGGGCTAGGTGATGTCTTACCATTTCAAATTAGAATATAGAATGTAAACTTCATAGAGACAAGGTCATATCTAACAAGGTCAAGGCCTGGCCACTCTGGTTTCCATTGTGGTGGTCACATGCTGGTACATGTAGATGATGCCCAATAAATATTTTACTGAATGGTGAGTGAATGAACTAAAGTGAAGAATGAGTTATTTCTGGAAAGATGGTAGAGTACTATTTGGTTTAAGTTTTATTGCATGCTGGTTCTAGTCACTTTGGGACTTGAAAAATTGCAAATATTTAAGTCTGAATATGAAGATTCTTGCATGAATGGACTTTGTTAGGTCTAGGCTTAGTGTCCGCGTGGGTTCTCAGTGAATACTGTCTGGGTTAATGCATGTCTCTTTTCTTTAGATTCTGATGACGAGTATTTTGATGCTGAGGATGGAGACTCGCAGACTGTCAGAACTGTGAAAGCCTCAGAACTGAAAAAAGCCCCTGAGGTTCCAAATGAGGAGCTGGTTAATCTTCTGCTCAAGTTTGAGATTAAAGAGGTGTGTGTTTTCTGTTCGTGAACACATTCCTGTTGGTCTTCTATACCGGGAGCTGACCTCAGCTTCAGGTGCATTAAAAATGTGGCGTTCTAGTTTCTTTTCTGTCAGCTGTGCCTTTCTACACAAAGGCACACACAGTTTCAGAACCATGAAGATTATTTTAAAAAATGGTTTAAGGGGGATCAATGTGTGTGTAATAATCTATTCTGGAAAAGCTCAGGTTTCTTAATTAGGGTTTGCACTTCTGCATAAAATTTCTGTTTTTGTGTGTGGATGTATATATCACCCCCAGTCCCCCACCCCCACCCCCATCCCCGCTCTTTTAATTTTTTTTAAGACAGAGTTTTGCTGTGTATTCCAGGCTGACCTTGAACTCACTGTCTCACTATGTAGCCGAGGCTTTCTTTGAACATGTGACTTTCCTCCTGCCTGCAGCACTCCCTCCCGAGTGCCGAGATTATAGGCCTGTGCTTCCACATGCAGTGAGACTTGCCCTTGAGCTAAATAGTGTTGGCCATTGTTGTACATGTGTAACGTGGAAAATGTTAGCAAACCAAACTTAGAGACTCTTTTTCTTTGCTTTTAAAAGTCATTTTGGAGGGGGAGTGAGAGGAGGGCGGGGAGGGGGAACTGTGGTTGGTATGTAAAATGAAAAAAAAAAAAAAGAGTCATGTAGAAAGCCAAGCAAGCATGGTGGCATAGGCCTATACTCCTAGTTATCCAGAAGGCTGAGGCAGGAGGATTGCTGGATTCAGGCTCTGCTGGAGATATAAACCATCCTGGTCAATTTAACAAGACCCTGTTCAAAACAGCAAACAAAATAAAAGGAAAAAAAAAACCAAACCAAAAAAGTGTGGGGGTGGGATTGGCTGGAGACAGAGCTGGGTGCGGGATGTGTGGGGCATGGTGCTTTCTAGCTTCAGTCCTGAGACCTGTTTTTAGAGTGACCACACAGAAAAAGAAAACCTGATGAGATGTTCACAGCATATTTTGGGGGTAAAGGAGATTTCAGTGCACAGGCATATGATTCTGTTAGTCACATATACATACTTTCTTTTATAAATGATGGTGTTCATCTCCAGGATGGTGGAATTGCAGTTTTTCACCCTCCCCCTTGCTTTCCTGTGTTTTAAATTTTTATAGTAACTTTTATCACTTTGATAATAAAGTGCAAAGTAATACAGAGGTGTTCATGGTTGACTTTGATATTCCAGAATGACAGCCTTTCCTAACTCATCATGTCAGATTTGATACATCTGAATCTTATTGATATTTTCTTAGTCTCTTTCCTACCCTTGGCTTTTGACTTGTCTCCTTTTTTCATAATTTGACCCACAGTAACAGAAGAGCCCTTGACCTCTGTCTTCAAATGCTTCCAGGTGGTCGCTCTTCTCTTCCACTGCTGCGCCACCCCAACCACCATCATTTCTTATCTGTCTTTTAAAAAGTGCCACACCTGTTTTAAATATTGTGGAAACGCACACTCTTACCTTTTGCTTTACTGGGACCGCGAGTCTCAGAAGAATCCATACATTTCTTTTTTTCTAAGTTACAAAACAGACATTAAGAACCATAGCTTTGTTTATGTGTGCTTACAGTCTTGATATGGTCTTGATATTAGAGTTCTCAGCGAATCCCAGTCTTTGTGTCTGGTGGGAGGGTGTGGTCAGAGCCTTCACTCCTGCAGTGTTGTGTGTGGGGGAGGACTTTGTTTCTGTCATTTTATGAACGGCTTACCAACAACTTTCCACTGCCCTGTGGATTCTTTTAGGTGATTTTGGAACTCACTAAGCAACAGAAAGAAGAAGAGACAGTTCTAGTATTTAATGTCACTCAGTTAGGGACCGAAGCAACAGTGAGGACATTTGACCTGACTGCAGTGTCCTATTTGAGGAAAATCAGCTTGGATTACCATGAAATTAAAGGTAATGGCTATGGAAAGATAAATAGACTCAGTAGTAAAAATAACACCCTTGTGTGTCCGGAATAGTTTTATTTATAGTGAAATATCTCATTGCATTATAGTGGGTATAATAGCCACACTGTGGTAACACAATGGCTGTGAAGCATCCATGTTACTGTCTTCATTTCACATGTCACTAACATGCAGATGATGATTCACTCAGGTTCAGACAACTGTTAAGTGATGGAAGGCTGGCTAGAACACTGGAAGCCTGGCACTGGGGTCTGGCAGCCTCAAACTCTATGGCCCATCACCACAGAGTCCAGGAAAGTCCACTGATGTTAGGGAGTATCATTCCCATTCATAGACCAAGAAAGACTGAAGAACCCCAAATAACTTGTTCACGAACTGTATCTTGTTAGTGACAGATTTTAGTATTCAGATCTGGACTTAGGATACTGAAGCCTAGAGCAGTGGTTCTCAACTTTCCTAATGCTGCGACTCTTTAAGACAGCCCCTCATGTTGTGGTGACCCCAACCATAACATTATTACATTGCTATTTCATAACTGTAATTTTGCTACTGTTATGAATTGTAATGTAAACATCTTTGTTTTCTGATGGTCTTAGGCAACCCCTGTGAAAGGGTTCTGACCCACAGGTTGAAAACTGCTGTGTTAGGTTGTTCACACAGCACAGAAGCCCACTCTCTTGTGAACTTTTATAGTTTATCATTTCAATGTATATCTTGTGAGCTCAGGTATTTGAGGCATGAGTTAGTGAATTAGTCTGCAGCAATTAAAATTCTCCAATGGTTTGCCTGATACTTTAGTCAAATATTAAGACATTTTATGATTTTTAGAAAACAGTTGAAACTAAAATAAACTCCAGTTGAGGAGAAAAATAATGTTTCCCATGTTACTAATTTTCTTAGGTAATGCATTATGATAGAATTTATATTGTAAACATGAGTAATGAATGTAAACGATAAACTGTCTAGGCTGTTTCTTCTTTATGTCAGTTAAGACTGGAGGGGTCTGGAGAGATGGCTCAGCAGTTGCACACACTTACTGCTCTTGCAGAGGACTTGGGTTTGATTTCCAGCATCCACATGGCAGCTTACAACTGTTTGTAACTCCAGGTCCAGGAGATCTGACCCTTCTGAATTCCTAGGGCACCAGGCACAAACATGGTGCACATAGATACATGCATGCAAAATAGTCATATACAAAAAGTAAAACAAAGGAATCTTAAAAAACAATGTATAAAAGGGAAAGACTAGAAACCAGAGGGATCTTTCTAGTTGTTCCAGAGGCAGGATTTGCAGACTGAAGAGTAAAACATGGGCATGATTCAATGGCTGACCAGCCAGTTCCTCTGCGTGTGTGCACACAGCATAGTTTTGAGCTCAAAAGAGGTGTTTGTTTAGGTTTTGAAACCAAGTAGCCCATGCTGGCCTTCGACTCACAGTGTAGCCTAGGCTGGCCTTGTACTACAAGGATCCTCTTTTCTATCTCCCAAGGGCTAGGATTATAGCTATAAACCACCACAGCCTGCTAAAGAGAATTTTTTAACTGTTATCCTATGTTAAAAAACAAGGCTCTCTGTATCCTTCCCTCCTAGGTTTAAGCAGAGGAATTATTTAAATTATTTGGGTTTATTAAATATAAATAAAACACTTTATACAATTTTAGAATCCAACAGTACATTAGAGATTGTCCCAGTCTATTTTCCTTGTTTTGTAGTTGAGAAAGTTAGATAGCTTTGGGTTAAGGCCAGAGATGAATTAGAATTGACATTTCCACATTCTTAGACCCTTAGTCCACTCTGCTGCCCTGTAAATACACAGGCGGCCTAGAGAATATCTTGAGAAGTTTTGACTCTTTTTGAGCACACTGTGAATAAGGGGAAGGGAATGTTTTTAAGTAAGCTAGATGTTTAAGGTAAGGATTTAAGCTGACATATTTCCACACCTGTTGGTTACTTCAGAGCCGTGAAAATGTACACAGATATACATGAAAATGTACACAGATATACATGAAAATGTACACAGATACACATGAAAATGTACACAGATATACATGAAAATGTACACCGATATACATGAAAATGTACGCAGATATACTTTTAAAGCACCACTAGACAAAGACATATAGAACACTCTAAAATTTCATAAAAGCAACTTACCTGCAAACCCTTTCTCTCTCTTTATTTAATCTAGGATCCAAAAAGAAGCCCCTTCACTTGATTAGCTCTTCAGACAAACCTGGATTAGATCTTTTAAAAGTGGAGTACATTAAGGTAAGGGCCACGGGAAGATGACATGGCCGTCTGGACCCCACACTGTACCCCTGGGAAGAGGATGACTGTGTTTTTATAATGGCTCTGGGTGTGTATTCGGGTTAGATCACATTTTTATTATGGCTCTGGGTGTGTATTCGGGTTAGGTCACGGGACAGTCACTTGTTCCTGGACTTCTGCTTTTGCTGCTGAGAACAGGATATTACAGAGCTGCCAGGCTGCTAAGCCAGGAGCTGGAACCCTGGGCAAAGCGGGTGGTGGTCTGACTCATGTGAAAATAGATGACAGTTAGTTGAGTCTACTACATTAAAAAAGGACAGTGGAACTGACTGAGTTCAGAAGAGAGCTGCTAGGACCGGGGATGGACCTAAGACCATGCCCCATGAAAGGGCCGAGGGAATCGATCTGTTTGCCTCTGTTCTTGTTGATTCCCTGACTCTCGGTTATGTCTGTGTGAATGTCTGTGCTGTTGGGCACTTGGTTTGTAGTAAAAGTTGTTTCTCCCTGTTCTCTAAGTCGTTGTAAGTTAGAAGAGAAAGGACATGCAAACAAACAGTTAAATGTGATCCTGGGGCTGGAGAGATGGCTCAATGGTTGAGAGCACTGGCTGCTCTTGCAGAGGACCTGGGTTCAATTCCCAGCACCCACATGGCAGCTCACAACTGTCTGTAACTCCAGTTCCAGGGGATCTGACACCCTCACACAGAATATATCCAGGCAAGAAGACACCAGTGCACATTAAATAAATAAATAAATCTTAAAAAAAATGTAATCCTGACTGGTTGAAAATACAGTGACTGGTTTTCTAAGGGAAAGCACAGAGCAGAGTGGATGTGGAGACAGAGGGATTAGCCAGGACAGAAAGCTGTTCACAGAAGGGAGTCTTCTGAGTTCACATTTCCTCTTTGTTCCAAAGGACAGAGCTAAATCTAATGAGCGGTTATGAAGACAGAGAGTTTTTTTTTTTGGCTTAGGACAAAGACCCCAAACAGTTCCACCAACTGGGGACCAAGTATTCAAATATATGAGCCTATGGGGGCTGTTCTCATTCAAACCACCAAAGCATGTGCTTTCTCATCTCTCTCTCCCCTCCTCTCCCCTTCCTCCTCTCTCCACACACACACACACACACACACACACACACACACACACACACACACACACACACACAGAGAGAGAGAGAGAGAGAGAGAGAGAGAGAGAGAGAGAGAGAGAGAGATTAGAAAATATTTGTTTATTTTGGTCTTAATTCATTCTTTGGAACTTTTATTTTTTCAGGTTGATAAGAATGGACCTAGTTTTCAAACTACTTTTGAAAAAACTGAACAAACCATTAAGGTAAGAAGTTTTATTAAGATGGTATATCCTATCTGGAAATCTCTGGAAACCCATTCTAGAACTCTCCAGAGTCCTTTGGAGAATATTATTTGATTTGAGATGTGATCAAGAACCAACTGAAATTATAAATTAGCCCCACAGGTGTTACCATTGCCTTTCTGTGTGATCCAGCTTAGAAAGTAATACTCACTATATCACATTCTATGCTTTAGAGAGCCTCAGTATTATTCCCAAATAAGGAGATGCCATGACAGAGCATTTGATTATAAAGAACTAAGAGGATCCTAAACAAACCAAGTTGATACCGTCTAGCAATACAGGAGTGAGAGACTATGTAAAGCCTAAGTGTAGATGCTCAATACCTCTGCAGCCATTATTATTTGAGTAAAAACTATAGAGGAGGAGGAAGAGTCAAAAAGTACTTATGCGCTACATTAAAAAGTAAATGAGACCCCCCCATTCCACCCTGCCTCGCCCACCCTTCAGTGGGTAAAGTCACTTCCTGCCAAGCCTGACCACCTGAGTTCAGTCTACATGGTAGAAAGTGAGAATCAACCTACTTCCACAAGTTGCCTTCTGGTCTCCCCAAGCACACAGTGGTCTGCTGCCCCTCCACCACCACATGAAATAAATAAATGCTAGAAGAACAAGAGAGATGAGCTGTAGGTCACATTTGGAAGAGATGACATTATCTACTATAATATTGTGGACTTTCCTTTTTTTTTTTGGTTACTTAGTTCTTTTGTTTTTATAAGAAAATTTTTGTTTCAGTTTGCTTTCATAAAACCACAGACCCGTAGGAGCAAATTTGTGATGCCAGTTAGCTCTCAGGAGTCATGTCTTAAATGTAATGTTTTCCCCTGTGAGTCAGACCTGCTGTGCTGATTTTAAATGGTAAGACCACTACCATGTTTTAGAAGATCACTTCATACTTGAGACCACGTTCATGTTCACAGTTCTGCTCCCTAAGCTAAACCATCATGGGTGCCACATTTGTAATCACATGGTGATTCTGGAACTTTATACCAAGACAGCATTTTCTGTGATCTATGAGCCCGTTAAAGATCCAGGAAGCCACATGTGTTGGCTGTGCAGATGGCCAGGAGAGACAGTTACTGGCTCCATGACCATTTTGCTTGGGAATGGAATAAGTTGCTGTGATGCTCTCCCGTGTCCTTGAGTATGTAGGTGTCATTTGCCTTCTCTATGTCCCTGCACCAGGGACTCAAGGACCTTTGTCTCTCTTCTTTCCTGTGACGGAGGCAGCCTTTGCTGAGGTCACAGATGGCAATTGGGAAAGAACTAATTGTCTTTGCAAAACACTTTCAGGTGGCTTTTTCATCTTTGAATCTGATGCTACAAACACAAGCTCTTCTGTCTTCCCTGAACTACTTGACAACCATCATCCCATCAGATACTGAGAACACCGGTGCTGTCAAGGAGGCACAGACCGCAACTGAGAAACAAAAGAACTCTCCCCTGCAGAAAGGTATGTGAGTTATCAGTGTTCTCTGTGACAGACACCTGGAGAATAGTCAATGGAAGGCAAAGATTTGTGTCGGTCTACAGACACATGGCTCTATTGCTTCTGAGCCTGTGTGCTGCCAGGCAGAACATGATGGTGAAGCACATGGTAGAGATTGTGGTGGATAGGAGGCAGACAGACAGAGGTGGTCTGAAGATAAGCTGTGCCCCACAAAGGCACACCAGCGCACTACCTCTCAATAATACAATTAGATTATGAACCCATGAATGGATTAATCCATTCGTGAAAGTTCAGAGCCATTGTATTCCACTCTTTTTCAAAACAAACATGATAAACAAACAAATCCCCATAGTCAGCAACCAGATCTTCAACTCATGTCCCTCTTTGGGGGACATTTCAGGTTCAAACTATACTATGGAAAAGATGTCTGTGTTTCTTTTTTGCAAGGGTTTTAAAATTTTAGTGCTAAGTGAGGAATGTTAGGATCAGCCAGTTCAGTTACTAGAATCCCGTTACCTCTGCTTCTCTACCTTTCCTCAGTTGAATCATGTGTGGTCAGCTGGTGCATAAAGTAGGTGTAAAGAATAGGTGGTGACACATACTTGTAGTTTTAGCACTTGTGAGGCTGAGGCAGGAAGACTATGATTTCTAGCCACATTGGGTGGGCTACATACAAAGCCCTTGTCTCAAAAAATAAGTAAATAAAGCAACACACACACACACACACACACACACACACACACACACACACACAGCAAATATAAGCAATATGTAGGCAGAGCTTCTCTGTGTCTCGGCAGCAGCTCCCAAATAACCATTCAGAGACTTACTATTAATTATAAATGCTCAGCCAATAGCTTAGGCTTGTCTCCAACCAGTTGTTACAACTTAATTTAACCCATTTCTATTAATCTGTGTGCTTCCCTGAGGCTCGTTTACCTCATCTATGAACTTCCCATGTTGTTTCTTCTGAGTCTGGCTCATGACTCCTCAGACTCCGCCCTTCTTCTTCCCAGCATTCCCTCTGCCCCCCCAAATCCTGCCTAGCTATTGGCCAATCAGCTTTTTACTAACAATGAAAGCAATACATATTTACAGTGTACAAAGATTGTTCCACAGCAGTAAATACAATTAGTCTTTGAAGAAAGAGACTGGAAGACATGAAGATGGGGACTAACTGATTTCATGTGTTGAGTGTTCTGTCTGTCTGTACGTCTATGTACCACATATGATCCATGCTGGTGGAGTCCAGAAGAGGGCATTGGATCTTCTGTAACTAGAGTGACGGATGGTTGTGAGCTACCAGGTGGCTGCTGGGATCCCACGTTCTTTGAACCATTTCTTCAGCACCTTAATGATTGCATCTTGTTGGCTGAGAATCTAGAATTTGGATCAAAAGAACTTAGTTCGTATTCTGACTATGTTACTTAAGCTGTGTGATTTTAGGCACATTATTTTTTGTTTTTGAATTTTATGTTCTATTTTCTTTAGACTATTTTTATATATGTGTGTTTTATATAATATGTACTTTAAATTTTATATTCATATATATTATGTGAAATATTTGAAGAAACTTTTGTAGAATTTAGCTTACTGAAATCCATTGTTTTTATTTTTAGCAATGGTGTCCTCTAGAGATAGTGACATTATTGGCTTTAGGCTGTTTGCCAAATTGAATGCATTCTGTGTCACAGTCTGTGATGAGAAGAGCAATATTGCTGAAATCAAGATACAAGGTAAAGTGTCACAGTATTTAACAGTTGTTTAACAATAAGTATTTTCTCCTCTGCCCTCTGCTCCCGTTCTCTTTATTGCAACGTTAAAGAATATACAGATAGAGGGCTCTGAACTGCACACGGCTGGCAGGGTATGCCTGAACTGCATGTTCTCTTCCTAGGATTAATGATGGCCAAATTCTGACTAGTGTAGTTTTTTCTTCTGTCCTTTCCAGATTGGTAATACACCCACTTATTTAAACTTTGTTCATAAAACTGTTGTAGCCTCTGTCCGGCAGGGCATCTACTGCTGTGATGAACACTAGGACCACAAGCTGGGGAGGAAAGGTTGATTTCGGCTTACAGTTCCACATCACAGGCCATCGTGGAAGGAAGACAGGGCAGGAATGGGGAGGCAAGAACTGAAGCAGAAGCCGTAGAAGAGTGCTGCTTACTAGCTTGCTTCCAGTGGCTTGGTCAGCCTGCTCTCTTTTACAACCCAGGACTACTAGCCCAGGGGTGGCACCACACACCATGGGCTGGGTTCACCCACATCAGTCATTAATTAAGGCAATGCATTGTAGACTTACTTACCTATAGGCCAGTCTTATGGCCACGTTTTTCTCAGTTAATAATCCCTCTTCCCAAGTGTCTCTAGCTTGTGTCAAGTTGACAAGAAACTAGCCAGCACATGTAAATGGCTTAGTATCTATAAAGTATAAAATTTACTTTATGTTTACTTATCCTGAATTGATTTCTGTGCACTAGATTTTTTTGCCTCCTGGGAGATTGAACATTTATGTAATTATATTTTGTTTTATTGCTTTTGGTTTTTAAGAGTCTTTATTGCACACCCAAGATAACAGGAGTCTTTTCAGTGTAGCAGGAGAAATGATACACTTAGTGTACTTTTCTATTTCTTGATTGTTTGAGAATTTCATACATACCTACAATGAAAGATGAGCATAGCTGCTTCCACTGCCCCACTATGGCTCCTCTCAGCTCCTCCCACGGAGTCCCCTCCCTACTTCATATCCCATTATTACACGTAGTAACCTACTAAATCCCGCTAGTGCTGCCCAAATATGCATGGATGTGGGGCCACATGGGGGGCACTGCCAACCTCCCGGGGCCACATCCCCAAAGAGCAATGATCCTTTCTCACCAAACTACTATCAGCTGTTCCTTAGTAAGGGATGGAGCTCAAGTAATTAGATTTTAACCAATATATAAGTTTGGTGTTTAGAAAACTAAGAATATTATTTAACATGAAATTTACTAATTATGAGTTCATACATTCTGTATATCCCCAAATCATATAACGTAATGGAAATAAATATTATATCTATAGAAATTATAATGATTACTTTTTCTTTTTCAGGCCTTGATTCTTCCTTTTCTCTTCAGTCAAAAAAGCAGTCATTTTTTGCCAGGCTGGAAAACATTATTGTCACAGATGTTGACCCCAAAACAGTTCATAAGAAAGTATGTAACACTGAACAGATAGTTACTATTATTGCATAGGGATTTTATTTTAAATATCTTACTTTAAAAATTAAATGTATTTCTATAAAGATTATAATTACAGGCCTTTTCTCCCTGGGGCTTTATTTTGTAATTGCTTTTCTGAGCAGAGTACATTCACATTTCTGGTTTTTCAGGCTGTATCTATAGTTGGAAATGAAGTTTTTCGTTTTAACCTGGATTTGTATCCAGATGCTACTGAAGGGGATTCCTACACTGACATGTCCACTGTGGATGGTGTGGTGACATTGCACGTCGGCTGTTTTCAGATTGTCTACCTTCATAAGTTCCTTATGTCATTGCTGGTAAAGTCACAATTTATATGTTCATATTTCACATTAGAAGCCATTAGGTGTCATGATTACATTTGTTGTGAACATTGGGTTTTGGGTGGTGGATATTTTGATTATGTCTGGTGTGTATGTATGTATGAAAGTAGCAGCTGAAAGCCCTCTTCAACACTTGAAATCTAAGTCATTGAATGATTTTGTCTCTGATTGAAGTTAGTTTTCTAGAACACACAGAAGCCAGCAACTATCTTAGTGTCAGGGTGTTGAGGATGAGTTTATCTCCACACCCTGTTCAGTGAGAGATCACTAGTCAGAGCTGGGCAGCTCATGACTGAGGAGGGATTTCTTGATTCCTTCCTTTCATGAGAAAAAGGGCTGACTGAACTCAGAGGACTCTGGTGGAGGAAATTGCATATGAGCTGGCAGAAGGCCGGCTCACTTACAGATGGCCCTGTTTCTGAATTTCTCCTTTTACATTTTGTCCACAGAGCTTCCTGAACAATTTCCAGGTGGCCAAAGAGGCGCTGAGCGCCGCCACTGCCCAGGCTGCAGAAAAGGCGGCCACGAGCGTGAAAGATCTCGCCCAGAGGAGTTTTCGTGTTTCGATCAATATTGATTTGAAAGCGCCAGTCATTGTCATTCCACAGTCCTCCGTCTCCACCAATGCTGTCGTGGTAGACCTTGGCTTAATTAGAGTTCACAATCAGTTCAGTCTGGTGTCTGGTGAGGATGCCGTAAATCCTCCAGTGATCGACAAGATGGAGGTGCAGCTTACGAAGCTGAAACTCTCTAGGTATGCATGTTCAGGAGCTATGGTCTGAAGGGTCATGTCTCATGATATTTGTATACCCTGCTTCTGTTACAAAGAACCATTTTCTGATCAGCTGGCGTGTATCTGTGTACAACCTTCATGTAGAGCCACCAATTTGTTTACATTTTCTCTAATTTCTATATATTGTTTTTCAAAACAGTGGTTGTTAACTGTTTGAGAATAGACATCTATACAGGTGTAATGGTGCATACCTTTAATTAAAGCATTTGGGAGGCAGAAGCAGGTGGATCTCTGTGAGTTCAAGGCTAGTCTGGTCTGTATATCGAGTTCCAGGACAGCCAGAGCTACACAGTGAGACACTATCTTAAAAGTAAAAGATAGAGGGAGAAAGAATAGAATAATAGAACACACATCTTAATCCTCTGTCTCTAATGTTTTAGCCTGTGTCTCTCAAAAGCATGGGCATTTATTCTCATATTACCCATGATATAAATAGTAGTTTCTAGAAATTAATATTGGCATGCTATGTAGTGTGAGTCAGTATTGAGATTGTGTCAGTTTTTGCAGTGATGTCCACTGTTGTAACCCCCCTCTCCCTGCTCCCACCCAGAACATCCACACATGGCATTCATTTGTGCCCTCTACTATTGGGGTGATTTCTATACTAGCAGCCCTTTACTTCTATATGAGGTTGGTTGGTTTGAAGAGCACTGTCTGGCTCTGCTTAGGAATGGTTACCCATGGTTACATGAGCTTACACATCTTGGTAGAAACACTGTGTAAGTCATACTGTGTCCTCAGTGCTCATGCTGTGTGGCATGTGAAGACACAAGAAGATTTAAAAATGTTTTTCGTCATATCGAAGGCAGTTTAATTATAAAAAAGTATAAAAGGACAATTATAGGCTAAGTCAAGCAGCTAACCCCTGGTGGGAGCTTTCTGAAATGCTTTAGTGACAGCTGCACCTTCTGATTTTCTGATGTCACTTCGCTGCTACTTCCTCACTGTTGTTTCGTTTGGTCTCATTGCTAACAAATACCCTGCTGCTCTCTGCTTAACCACAAGCATGCATGCTGAGGAAGGCACTCTCAGTGATTGTGTCATTGTGAGAGCATCATAGTGTGGTTGTAATCCATCCTAGAGTCCTTCCAGGTGTACCAGTGCAGTCACGACACAGTAGATGTGACCTGGATGAGTCTGCTGCAAGTGTAAGATGCCATTTTTTAAATGGTGATTATTCTTCTAAGTGGAAAGAGCGGATTCTAAAATTGTAGAAAATTAGTGAGGGAACCACTGATGGGGTCATTTACGATCTTGTGGGACATTATGTACTGTACATAATTGTCTAAATGTTATATGTATGAGGGGTAAAATTGTTTGTATATTACGTGGATGATGGGTAGTCTGGTAGGTCATCTACTCCAATTTCTCCACAAACACAGAAGTAAATGCATTGCAGTTGACTTTGGGAAAGGGGCATGGTCCCCAAGCAATAGGACCTTTCTGCTCCATTGTCTTAGCAGAGCACTCAGGTAGATGTGGCCCATCACTGACTAAAGGATTGTAATGTGTCACAAACTATAGTATCCCTAGACTAACATATTTGATTATTTCTTGTGTCTCTGCAGCATTGTGAATTAAAAACCCAAACCAAACCTTTAGCTCAGTTTTTCTCCTCTCTACAGTTTTAAGAAAAAAAAATGTTTTCTTAGCTGGGTGTGGTGGTACATGCCTTCAAATCCAGCACTCAGGAGGCAGAGGCAGGCAGATCTCTGAGTTCGAGGCCAGCCTGGTCTACAGAGTGAGTTCTGGGACAGCCAGGGCTACACAGAAAAATGCTGTCTTGGGAAAAAAGTTTTCCTAATGACTCAAGGTTTCTCACATGTTTTAATCTGTGTCTGTTAGTCGATTATAGGTTGAAACCCCTCAAGCTTCAGTGTTATGAATTAGTGTCTAGAGCAGCAGTTAATGCTTGGCGCTCTAATTGATGCTATGGTTCATTGTCTTCTGTGATGGCCTGTGATGGTGCATTCTCTCTTTTCCTAGAACAACAATTCACCCAGGCGTCTCCCATCCTGATATTCAGCTGTTGCACCCAATTAACTTGGAGTTTTCTGTAAATCGGAATCTAGCTGCAAATTGGTACCATAAGATGCCTGTTGTAGAAATTAAAGGGTGTCTTGATTCAATGAATGTAAGTACATGAATGAAAACAATTTCAACCCTGAAAGCTTTCTCATATGCACCCAAGGGAAATGCAGATTTTACTGAGTGGTGAAACTTCATCCAACAAGGACATTAATCTCTCCAGTAGAATTTAATCTTCAGTTCAGTAGTAGTAACTTTTGAACCTGCTACACACCCATTGCAAAAATCTGTGCACAAATTATTGTTATATTCTCTTTTCATAATGTGTATTATTTACACACTTGTTTTTAAGGAGGTCAAAGTATGCTTAAGGTAAACGATAGTACTCTTTAAGGAGTGAAATGATGAGTTTCCAGAACTTGCTATTTTAAAAATGGATTAGATTTCTTTAAGGACAATTAACTTTAAGTAAAACGCAGTCACTAGAGTTAATATTGATTTGCAGATTTTATGATTTATGTGTTTTAACATTTTATTTAAAATTGCAAAAGTTAGAGTGAAGCAAGTGGTAAAATCCTGGGTGGCGATTTTTCCACTTCTCAGTTACCGTCGGGATTAGTGCGGAGAATCTGCTTGCTATATTGTAGTTACTTCATTTTAAAATGAATGTTTTGTCCATCACCTATTTCACAGGTTAGTCTCAATCAAGAGGATCTTAATCTTCTGTTTAGAATACTGGCAGAAAATCTTGGTGAGGCCACTGGAGACTTGGATAAAGGGAAACCTAGAGTACAAGAGATAGGTAAGAGACTGCGTGCACACACACAAACAGACACACACACACACACACACACACAATTCAGTAGCCACTGAATGTTGTTTTCAAATCTAAATGGTTTCTTTTTTTCACCATAGTAGGGATTGAACCCGGGTCTTACATATGCTGAGGCACCCGCTGTACTATTGAGTTACAAATTGTGAATTGTTTTACGTAGAAAAGTAACAAGATGCTGTTGAATGAAAGTGACTGGAGGTTATTGTCTCTTTTTAGTTAAGCAGATGTTTTCCAGACTGCTTGAGCTGAGAGAAGGCCATTAGGAAGGGTGGCCATTAACCAGTGTGGATTTCTGTAAAACATACTAATTTGTGTATTAAAAAATTTTTTAGAACTCTAGGCCCTGTCATCATATTCTACCTGATATTTAAATAATAGTGGTAAAGTATATGAATTTAAATTATTAATAAATTATCACCCCCCAAAGATAGTAAATATAGTATATTAAAATAAAAATAATAGAAAGTTTAAATTATTAATTATGGCCGTTTTTACTTAAATTAAAAAAGATAATATTTTAAAGCTGTTATATATATGTATGAATAACACACATATATATACACACACACACACACACAATGAATTTAAGAATTTATTATGCACACAAGATGTATCTTTATTTTTTTCCAAACAAGCTTTGGCGTGTGTGTGTGTGTGTGTGTGTGTGTGTGTGTGTGTGTGTGTGCCCACTGCGCTTTGCTGATGTGTTCCAAAATTAACAGTTGTAATTCTATATATTTCTTACTTGTGTATATGCTGTGTCTTGACTTCTGTCTTTTTGTGTGTGTGTGGTTTTTCAAGACAGGGTTTCTCTATGTAACAGTCCTGGCTGTTCTGGAACTCCATCTGTAGACTAGGCTGGCCTTAAACTCAGCAATTCAACCCACCTGCCTCTGCCTCCCGAGTGCTGGGATTAAAGGTGTGTGCCACCACCACCTGGTTCCCTCTGTCATCTTTTAAAAAATAGCTTCCTTGCACTAGGTTCTGTTGAAGTATCATAATTTTTTGGATATTTCAGGTTGAGTTTTTCACTGTTAGCCATGTTGCGCTGAAATATCCTTACGTATCTACTCTTCCTGTGTTTCTGTAGGGTCAACTAGTGGAAGGGGTATGTAATCTTTATTAATATCATTTAAATTTAACTAATATTATAGGTTTTAATAAATTAATTTGACTTAAAATTTAAAACTTTGAGAGTTTCATACATGAATATAATGTGTTTTGATCCGTTTAAATTTTGATGGCTTTAAAGGAACTTGTACCTAGCACAACTGTCATTTTGTTTTTCTGTAGCTTTTCAACAGTTTTATCAATGTTTTTGAAACTTTGCCCATTGACTGAGTGAAAAGTATTTCACTGCCCTTTTTTATTGTATGTAAGTCTAAGCATCGGCCTCTGGCTGTTTACCTCGTGTAATTCGCCTTGAGCAAGATGCAGCACGCTCCTCAGCACGCCTCCCTGGGTCCCCTCCCTGTTAGGACAGACCCTGCCTGCCTCATAATCCACTCTGAGGTCACTGCTACTTTGACTTGTGACCCTGTCGATGGCTTGATTTTACTTTTTCATGAGTTTTATAGAAACGGAGCCATGAAAAGTCCGCTCTTTGATGTTTGACTTCTTGTTTATGATTCACGAGATTCATTCAGCTGGCTTCTGTAGTGGTCTTTGCTATAGGGAATCCCTGTTTCTGCCTTGTGAGACTGGAATTACAGGTGAGCCATCACACCTCTCAGGGCTCCTTATTTGGTTTCTGGGGATCCACACTTCTGTCCTCTTGCTTTCAGGGTGAAGTGCTCTAGCCGCTGAGCCATTCCTGCAGCCCCTTACTGTGGGTGTCTTCTCTTGTGACCCTCCAAACCTGTTAACAGTTACTTTCATTTGAGGTGACTCTGGACTAAGATGATAGACGAACCTTTGGTCTCTGTATTGCCTTCCCAAAGGTCTTAATGCATAGTGTAGCATGGTTTCCACGTGGGTTTCTAGTGTAGGTTACAGTGCAGGGCTGTGGTGCAGTGGTCAAGATGATATGAATTACAATAATGTAGTGACAGAGTTATGTAGTAGACAGTGAAGGCTGTCAAGTCAGACTGATGAACTTGGACTCCAGCGTTCGCATATGGCACCAGGCAAGGTGCCAAATTTGTCTAAAAAATTAACGTGTTCACCTGGGGATGGATGGGGACACTGAAGTTCTCTCCCAGGAGGGATGTTTTAAGACCTCAGCAGGACAGTCTATGCATAGCTTCTTGCTCAGTGTCTAGAACCATGTGTGAGGGCGCACATATAACAAATGATAGCTTTATTGTTTTTGGGTGTTATAGGTTAGAGAGCAGTTGTATTGCCCTTCGTGGTATGTGTTTCAGAACAACATCATAGCCATGGCACTGTTCTTTTCCTCCCTAGGCTGGCATACCTGGCCCCTTTCCTTTCGTAGCCTTATCTCTAGTTACCCGCCTCATGCCTTAGCCATACTACAGTCCGTTTTGTTTGCACACCCTGTCATGTGCCATCTCTGAATGGTTTCCCATCATTTCTTACCTTTAAAAAGGTGGACTCTTTTCTGTGAGGAACTCCTGCCTGTGTGGGTGCTTCATCTGTGTTAATATTTATCTCCCTGGCTTCTCTCTGCATTTTATGTACAGCCTATTGGCATTTGCCTGTTTCCTGTGAATAGGTACTGCTCCATACTTCCGGTTGACTTTCAGCCTGGGTGTCCCTTTACTAAACCATGAGCTCGCTAAGGCTGAGAACTGTTACGGATTTGTGGATCTTCAGAGTGCTCATGCATGTTTCCAGCAAGTGTTGGTGAACGAAAGGACTGAATAGAAGCACGGATTTCTGTTTACCATCTTTAGGTGGAACGAAAGCATGCCGAGAGGTCTCCATGCCACAGGGCGTACACACCACGCAGGACGCGTCACCAGCCAGAGTGGAAGAGACCAGATCCATAGACATCATTAATGTACTGTTAAACTTTGAAATTAAGGAGGTGTGTGATTTTCATCCCCTTTTACGAAGTGCAGTGAACAGGTTGTGGATATTTCTGTTGTTTCTATTAAGCCAAATTTGTAGATAATTGATATGTATGAGAAAAATCTTAGAGTGTTAATGTGATAGTGTGTGCTTTAATCCTTGAGGACTTACTAAGGACCAATTACAGTTTAGGGATCCAGGGTTTTTTAGAGAAAGTGGAAGAAGTTCCTGTAACTTGCTTTTTAGTCATTATAGGATGTTGAAATGTGGCTTGCTTTGGATTTTCATGAAAGAAAGACAAGCAAGGGAAATAGAAAAATCTTTTGCAAATAAATGTTAGGAACTCTCTGTAGAATAAAGCACAGATTGTGCGCATTTAAAAATGCTATATTACTTCAGTATGGATTTTCTTCCTTATCTGTTCTGCCACTGTCCCATGTATGTACCAGGGCTAAGGACACATTAGAAAATATCTAGATTCGAAATACAGTTTTGTATTTCCATTAAAAATAGGCTCAGGGTCGGCTACTTTGAGAGCCTGTGGTGTAGATGGTAGTACTGGGCATCTGAGCAGGCTGAAAGGGCTGGGGAAGGTTTCTGGGAGGAAGTGACATTTGAGTGGAGTTTGGAAAGAAAAGTAACAGTTTGAGAAAATGGAGTAAAGAAAGGGTTTGGGGTTAGGGAGAAGGGGTGGGCATAGAGAGAAGGGGTGGGCATAGAGAGAAAGGGATGGGCATAAATAGAAAGGGTGGGCATAGAGAGAAGGGGTGGGCATAGATAGAAAGGGTGGGCATAGAGAGAAGGGGTGGGCATAGAGGGAAGGGATGGGCATAGATAGAAAGGGGTAGGCATAGAATATGTAAGCTCTATTCTTAGCATTTTTTTAATATACACTATAACCTGTGGACCTAGTTGGGCTGGAGGGAAGGGATTTGTGTTTGCCAGGTGGGTAGTTGGCATTGTATTGTCACTATATACAGGGAGACTGCCACCTAGTGGGTAGAGGCAGGAGTGCTGTGAATGACCTATTATGCTCAGGATAGCATCCCACTAAGTAGCCCAAGGTTAAGAAGCCTTCCCTGAGGATTTGTGTAAAAATTAGCGGCTGCTTTCAACAGACTTTCAGACAGGAGCTGTTGATCAGTTGGAACTTCTAGGATTGGACCACTGCCTGCCTCCCTTCCTGCCACTCTCCCATCCCTTCCCCACCTTTTTTTTTTTTTTTTTTTTTTGGTACTTCACCTTTAAAAATCTCTAGAAAACAGTGATGATGTCTCAAAAATCTGAAATGTATGTAAGGTCATTAACAATAGGTAATTTTCAGGCTCGGACTATCTTTCCCTCGTGCGAGTTTCTCCATGTGACTGTGTGTAGTTATTGTCACTGTGTCCTAGTGAAGCAGTTTGTGGTGATCCATCCTTGTTCTTCCAGGTTGTGGTGACTTTGATGAAGAAAGCGGAAAAGAAGGGAGCGCCCTTACACGAGCTGAAGATCCTGTATCTTGGGATGAAAGCGAAAGTAAAAGCCCACGACATGGCTGCTGAAGCTTACCTGAGAGAAATCAGCGTGCGGTGCTTTGATTTTCCTGGTAGGTGCGCAGGCCGGTCTGTGGAAAGGCAGTGCAGGCCTCATGACCAGCGTAAACCCAGGGCTGCATCCCGCACTCTGCCTCCTGTGTGTGTTCCTTACATACCCAGTGTGTTGTTGATGGTGGAATAAAGCACAAAGACCCCTTATGAGAAGTTAATTTACTAGGAAGCCTAACTTTACATTGATTTACTTGTACCTTACATGAATGTTAAGGACTCTTTTAAATGACATTAGTAGGTGCTTGTAAAAAGTAAACGTTAAACAAAACGTAAATGTATAGAAGGAGACACTTAGCCTCAGCTACCAGTCTCACTTCCTCCCAGGTGACTGTGAAGTCGCTGTTTAGTGGGTATCCTGGATTTTTTAAGTTCACTGTTGAAATTTGCAGCTCTCTGAATTTTATAGTTCCTGTTGGTTTAAACTTGCTAAGGACTCCAGATCATCTTTGACAAGATAATCTTGGGTTGAGAATAATCCCTTCTGAGTTTTATACCTGCCGTGTATCATGTTAGGGTTTGTTCATGCGAGGGTCATACCTGTAGGGCCAGTGTATGAGAGCTGTTACTGACTAGTGCTCTTCTGTTGTGAAGTTTTCAGTCTTTCACTTTTTCTTTCCAGGTTTTCAAAGCTAGACTTGTTGAGATACGATTTATAGACAGTGTAATACATTTTTCTGTTGTGTGTATAGTTCTCTCATTAGCATGTCTCTGTGTAACTGGCTGGTTCTGTTTTACAAGATGCTTGAAATACTGAAGGGATGACATGGATCAGATTTTCCTTTTCCTTCCAGATTCTAAAGGCGAGCCTCTGTACATTGTCAACTCCTCTCATGTGTCTGATGGAACCCTCCTGAAAATGCTGTTCACTAAGGTACCACCTCTTCTGGTTTCATTCTGTGGCTGTGATAAATACTCTGACAGAAAGGCAGTTTAGTGGGGAAGAGATTTATTTTACCTTATAATCCCAGGCTACAGTCTATCATTGTAGGTGGATCAGGACAGGAACTTGAAACGCCCAGTGACATCACATATCCATAGTCCAGAGCAGAGAGAAAGGAACACATACATATTGCCGGCTCGTTTGTGCTCAGCTCATTTCTCCACTGTTATTATTATTCCCTTGCCTAGGGAATGGTGCTGCCCATATCAGTTCACTGAAGACAATCCTATGTGGACGTGCCCACAGACCAGCTTAATGTAGACAACCCTCATTGAGACTTGCTTTCCAGATGACTCTAGGTTTTGTGAAGTTGACAATTAAAGCTAAGCATTACAGTACCTCATTTCAGTTCTGTGGTTAATATCAAAGTATGAGAAGTTATTTATAATTCCCCTCATACTTAATATGATTTGGATTCCACTCCTAAGTTTTTTTTCAGTCCAAGTTGGTTGATGATGAATTATGGAAGCATGTCAAAATCCTTTATACTCCACTAACTTAATGAGCTGCTCTGGGGCTGTTGAATAAATGGGAGTGAATAGTTCAAAGCTGTGCCATATCCTGAGGAGCAGTGTGTTATAAATGAGATAGCAGCCTTTTCCACTTTTGGATGGGCCCACCTATTTAGATGCACTGACCTCTCCAGGGTAGAAGAAGGAGTTGGAGATTTTGCATCTGTAGAATGTAGAGCATGTTTATGTGGTCAGTTTTGAGGGCACATTTTTATTTGCCTATAAGAAACGTGTTTGTCATCTTTTAATAGCATACTTTAAGATGTGAAATATATGTGTTTTCCAATGTGTGAACTTCCACTGGTTTTAACTCAGTGATTTAATTATCAACTGCTTATAGGCAGACAGTGATGGACCAGAGTTTAAAACTGTTCATGATAACACCAAACAGAAGCTGAAGGTAAGGCTCTTGTCATTCATCTTAAGACTGGGTTATTGATGATTGAATGTAGTTTGGTGACCACTTTCAGTTCTAAGATGCAAGACCTAAACTTAGAATTGGGAGCAGTAGTAATAGATCTAAAATTAGTGTATACAGAATTGAAATAACAGTCTTACCAAAACTTGTTTCTGAAAATATTTTTTTAAAATGCGAATTAATTATTATTTGTGGAATATACAAATAATTTTTATTTTGAGGAGATTTTGTTCGCTTTAGCTTACTGTAGTTTTTTGGCCTGCTGTTGATGGCAACATTGAACATTTGAATTCTGTGTTGGCTTTAGGTCTAGAATAAGGAAAGGATAGAACATGGCCTAGTATAGACACACACACAGTCCATTTGAGCATATGTAGTCAGTGTAGGAATGCTACCGTCTCTTTATTTAAGACTCGTCAGGCTTGGCTGAGGTTAGAATTCATGCCTGCACTGGGAGTTGGCAGAGCATTGGTTTGTTGTCTGGTGAGGACTGACAGTTTAATAGTAATAAAAAGGATTAAAATGAAATTAGTAATTCATTCTTAATTATTTAGAAAAGGTCCTCAGTTGAGCCATTCTTGTGTTAGTTATATACATTGAAACACAACCCAGTGGTGTGACTGTGACCTCAATGACATGACCATCCCCCTAGTGGTGTGACCGTCCCCACAATGATGGCGTGACCGTCCCCACAATGGTGTGACCATCCCCACAATGATAGTGTGACCTTCCCCCAGTGATGGTGTGACTGTCCCTGAAACCCTCCTCTCTGATGTTCATTTCCTTAGGTTTCATTCTCATCTTTGGACTTGGTGCTTCATTTGGAAGCTTTACTTTCCCTTATGGATTTTTTGTCATCTGCTGTCCCGTCCTCCGACCCTTCCTCCTCTCAGAAGGAATCTGAGCTGAAGCCACTTGTAGGGGAATCCAAAAGTCTTGCCATCAAAGCCGGTATCAGTCTTTCCAATACACTCTCATAGAATAACTCGTGTATATGAAGCTAGGATAAACGTTAACACCTCGATGTTCACTGAGTCTAACAGCTCAGGGTGGTTTCTGAAGAAAGCGGGTTCTGCTCTTACAGGAGAACATGGCAGTTTATTGAAGAATTTGAAATAAGTGTTAATGGTGTACTTTCAGTGGTTTCACGCTCTGGCTCTTACATAAAATAGAATTTGTAGGTTCTTTACATTGACACCTCTTCGCAGTCTTTTGTCCAGTAAAAGTGAGAAGGTAAGAAGTTAAAAGATGGTGACAGTCATGTGTAGCGACAGAGGCCCTCTTCAGTCAGTGCTGCCGTGCACAGCCGTTGTGAGTTCCTTTTGGGCACTGAAGGAGGATCTCACAGATGGGACAGATTCTCTCTGACCTTTCATTTCATCCCTGTTTCAGTCATACATAGAACTTGGTCTATGTTCACCAGGTGCATGACTTATAGTCTGAAATATTGGGCATAAAATACCAAGTGAATAAAGAACATGTGCCTGGTTTTTAATTAAAATGTTTACTTATTTTTTAAGATGATATAATAAGTTTCTGATTATTCCCAGCTTGAATTATATCTATTTACTGACATCTTAAGTATAAAATTTTTAGTACTCTTCGATCCAAGGATCTGAACTTTTAAAACCATAGGACGATTATGTTGTTAGAAGCAGAGTTTCCTCTTCTTTGTTGTTTTGATGGTGTCTTGCTGTGTAGCCCAGGCTGGGCTTGAACTCTTGATCTTCCTGCCTCAGCCTCCCAAGTGGGAGAGCATTCTAAATGTGGCCACCACACCTGACTTCCTTGTCACAATGTGCTTAACACATTAATATCTTTAAGAGAGAGTGTTCTTAGAAATGTCATCTCATTATAACATATGCATATACCGTTCATAGCAGAGCTGAGTCAATGGGGGCCAGTGTTCAGGCAACCTTAATCCAGCCGAACTGTTCTCTGGTTTTGCTCACAACTTGACTTGATGATTTGTTTATCCTGCACCAAATGTTGAGAAAGAAAACAGCCTATCATGTTAGGGTTAAAAACTGAGAGCCCCAAGCTTTTTGTGTATAGGAAAGTTCTGTTTCCTGCATGGAAGACGGAGTTGTCAGGACTGCACAAAAAAATTAAACCCATTCAGTTGTGATTCTTTTTTATTTGTTTGGTTGTTTTGAGATAACATCTCGCTGT
>CABHPR010156136.1:0-17151 GCA_902168415.1 Peromyscus melanophrys
ATCTATCTATCTATCTATCTATCTATCTATCTATCTATCTATCTCCTTCACCACCATCACTGCCATCACTGCATCCTATTATCATCATCATGGTCCTCATCATCACCATCATCATCACTATCATTACTACCAGCATCTGTCATCTACCTATCTGTACCCGCATTAGTTAGTTTGCGTATGGCTATAACCAAACATCTGACAAGGAACAACTTCAGAGACGAAGGATTAACTTTGTGTCATGGTTTGAAGGTTAGTGTTGGTTATGTTTCTTATTGCTGTAACAAAATACTGGACAGTGTATTTGTGTTCATCGTGCCAGCCAGAGTGTGGAGGAAGGACGCTGAGGCAGCCAGGAAGCAGAAAACAATGAGTGCTAATGCTCCCCTTGCTTTCTCCATTGTATTCACTCTGGAACCTCAGCCAGGAGAATGGTGCTGCCCATGTTCAGGCTGTATCATCCGACCTCAGCACCTCTCTCTGGAAACTGCTTCAGAGACAAACCCAGATGTGCCTCTCATCTGTTCAAGTTTATAGTGAAGATCAGCCATGACAAGAATACCGTCTTCTGGGGGTGAGAAGGCACTGTGGCAGGGAGGTCTTGGCTAGGTCCCCCATCTATATCTCTAGAACAGTGAGAAGGCACTGTAGCAGGGAGACCTTGGCTTGGTCCCTTCACCTGTATCTCTGTAGAGCAGTGAGAAGGCACTGTGGCAGGGAGATCTTGGCTTGGTCCCTTCACCTATATCTCTGTAGAACAGTGAGAAGACTCTGTGGCAGGGAGATCTGGGCTAGGTCCCTCACTTGTATCTCTGTAGAAAAAGAAACATAGACAATCCTTCATGTCTCCAGTTTGGCTTTGTTTCATTCAGGTCTCCTGGGCTTCCACCAGAATAATGTGTTAAGCTCTGCTTTGATTTAGCGCTTCTCTGGTCTGCAGCTCCAAACATTCCCACATCACCCTGCAAAGCAGATCCCTAGGCTATAAACTGCATAATCATGTAGTCACATCAACAACCCAAGTTCTTGATAGCAACCTTCCGTGCTAGTTGCTTTTCTCATTTCTGTAATCAAGTGCCAGGAAAGAAGCAGCTTATGCGAGGAAGGCTCAGTTTTGGCTATGGCTTGAGGGTATGGTCTATGAAAGCAGAAAGGGAGGGAATGGCATTCTGCTGTTTTTCCTCACCTTCTCACATCTCAGAAGAAGAGGGAGCAGAGACGGGACAGGAAGCATGATTGTGCTACAAACATGAAGGTTTATACCCTCCAATGTCTACTTCCTATAGTTAGGCCCCATATACCAAAGGTCCCACAACCTTCCCAAACAGTTCCACCAGCAATGGGAAAATTATTTCCTACCTACATAATAAAACCAAAAGTATAACACAGTAAAAATGAAAGATTAATATAGGCCAACAGTGCTTAGAAAATGTTAAAATGAACAATTGGTTCTTCCATAACTTGTCTCTGGGAGTTTGACATGGTTTTCATAATTTTGAAAACAAAATAGCTCCATAATTAACACTTGTTTATTTATTTAAAAAGCTGTTTTGTGTTTCTCTATCATGGTCTAGGTAGAAACACATTACCTGGGGCTATAGAATTATGCTAATGTATTTTCTCATCTGTTAACCAGTTCTAGCTTGGGTGCTGAACTCATTAGGCTGTTAACAGTGACACAAGAATATAAGTATGAGCTGCTCACCTCATATGTGGACCAGAAGCACAGAAATATAACTCAAAGGTATCTGTACATGTCCCATGGGTACAGATTGGCTACAAACCTGGCTGGCCTTGATGAGGTCTGTGCCAACATTAAGTCATAATGAATTGGCCTGGTTAGAAGGAGATGCTGGAAAACACTTTGGTGAGCATTCCTGAGGCTAGAGCCATTTGAACAGGCTGCTGCTTACATCTTCCCCATCCTCACTGCTCAGATTCCTCCAGCATGAGAATTCAGAGTATGCCCACAGGGAAACGGTCCAAGGTCCTTCATCTCACCATTAAAACTCTTGCTTCAGAAACCACTCTCAGATTAAAGTGCTATTATCAAGAGATCCTGCCTTTGTGAAGGAGGGTTGGTTATGTAGCAACTTCCAAGTTTTTGATGAATTGAAACATCCATTTTAAAGTCAATCCAAAACGTGGGCTCCAACAGTAAAACATGAACCTGTGTGGTTTTCATCTGAGAATGGCTCTCTGCTCTAACTTAAGACCTCTGAGCCCATCTTGGCCTTTCAGTCTAGAGATTAAACAATGTATGGGACTGTTGGGCCTGACTGAGAGTTACCAAGACTGTCTTTCCCGCACCCCGCCCCATTGTGTCCTGACACATAGATTTTAAAACGCATTTTTAGACCACTGGGTGTAATGGAAGACAACCTTGAAAACAAATCCCTGAAGTCATGTTTCATTAACACCTTTCATGGCAGCAGATAGGAGTGGCGACAGAGTGTAATTTCACCTACAAAGTCAAACAGAAAATGAATTTCTTATTGTGTAGCATTTGTATCCCTTGGCATGAGTGTTCTAGGCCAGTTTCACAATCAAGGGCACCAGCTCTGAGGAGCATTAAATCACCACAGAAGGAAAATAATTAGCGTTATTCCTTGTAATAGGCGTGAAGACGGATCTTCATGGGAATGCAGCCGTTCTGGAAGGCAGCTCTGGGCTGTCACATGGAGAAGCTGCTGCAGTGTGCACTCGTCCTGACTCCATGCTCTCTGCGTTTGGATAGTGACAGCTGAGGGCATGGAAACCTGTGCTGTGACAGTGCTACTGAATGGGATCAGAACAGAATCAGAGAGGAAGTGGCTCCCAGGTCCTGCTGTGCCTAACAGAGGTCAAGCAGAATTTTACCCAGCATTCCCTAAGTTCCTACAGCATTGAGGACTCTCAACTAATTCTTGGGGAGCTCCTCACCCTTGGGACCATACAACCTTGAGTTAAAATCTCATCTTTTTTATTTACTTTATTAAGGACAATTCATTAAATATCTTACATTTTAAACTTCTTACCTAGAAAATGGCCAAAACAGTAACTACCTTAGAATTTTGTTATGAGAAATCACATGACATTCATTAGATACACAGTGCCACACCAACATACTTATATTTTTAGTTGGATAAACAAGTTTATTTACAAACTTAGTCAATAAAGTATAATTAGCCTAAAATTTTTCATAGAATAAATTTAAAAACCTCTTTGGATAAATTTAGAAATCACTATGAAAGTGATTTCCCAGGACAGTAACCAGATGTGACCTAGCGCATCTTGATCAACAGAAGTTCAATAAGCTGCAGCTCTGCTCCTCATCCAGGCAAATCTATGCTAAAACCCACAAGACAAAGGAGAACCTTGTATTGTTTCCTGTTAAACAGAAAAAAAAATCCCACAGATCCCCAAATAATTGAACTCCAAATTACCTGCATTTTAGTAATGAGACTACTCACCATCTTTAATTGAAAAATGTCACAACAACAGATAAAGCAGCTATTATTTATGCAATACTATATTTTATAGGGGCTGATTACTTTCTTTTTTCAATAATATTTCATTTAGTCTTTGATAATTTCATGCATATATGCAATGTATTTCAATTATAACTACTCCTTCTGTCCCCCTTCCAACTGCCCTTGGACTCCCTTCATCTCATTCCCTCCCAACTTCATAACCTTGTCTCTTATTTTGTTATACTATCCCACTAGTTAGCTCTGCCCATATGTGCATGGGTGTGGGGTCATCTACTGGAGCATGGGTAACCTACCACTGGTTATACCCCCAAAGAAAAATGACTCTACCTCACCCAACAACCACACATTGATTCTTTGCCTAGAGGTGGTGTCTCATGAACTCCTCCACCACTCATGTTGGAGTTTTGGGTGGCTTGCATTTGTTCAGGAGTTGGGCAGGTGGCCACAGATGCCTGAGTTCAGGGGTACAAACAGCCGTGTCATGCCCGGAAGTAGGCATTTCATAGCTCTCCTCTCCATTCTTCAACACTTACTGTCTTTCTGCACCCTTGTCAGTGATGTTCATCTCACTTAAGGCTGAGGACTCCACAGACACTTATTATCACCACTCTAGCTAGTTATGAGTTTCTGCTTGGACTGCAAAAAGAAGTCTCTTTAACTAAGCTGGAGAGAGTTTTGTGGGTTTTTTTTTTTTTTTTTTTTTTTTTTTTTTTTTTTTGGTTTTTCGAGACAGGATTTCTCTGTGTAGTTTTGGTGCCTGTCCTGGATCTTGCTCTGTAGACCAGACTGGCCTTGAATTCACAGAGATCCACCTGGCTCTGCCTCCTGAGTGCTGGGATTAAAGGCATGCACCACTACCGCCCGGCTGAGAGTATTAATCTAAGGGTATAAGCATATGTATTTAGAAGGTAGTTTGACAACATAACCATTTAGCCAAATGACAATAACAAGTTTACTCTGAGGGCCTATAACAGGCCATGGGCTTCTGACCAAGATCACAATACCAGACACGAAATTCTCTTCCACGGAGCAGGCTTCAAATCTGATCAGAGAGATGTTAGTAAATTACACTGTGGTTAAGACTTGTGTTTTCAGCCTACATTCTACCAAAATGATGGATCTTTTCACCTATGGGTCAGGCTGTCAATAACAAATGGACCTCAGCAGGGATGTCCTTTGGACCCCAGGGAATGCTTGAGTGGCTTATGAAGCACCTCCATTTCTTAAGGGCAAATCATGAGAGAATAGAATAAATTATCAAAGTCATAAAAGGTGGACATGAAAATGAGGCAGACAGAGAATATGGTGATGAATGATCTCATTAAGATTCATCACTATGAGCCAGGCAGTGGTGGTACATGTCTTTAATTGTGTCACTCTGTAAGCAGAGGCAGGTGGATTTATGAGTTCCAGGCAAGCCTGGTGTAGAGTGAGTTCCAGGACAGCCAGAGCTACACAGAGAAATCTTGTCTAAACTAACAGAGAAAAAAAAAGATTCATCACTATTATGTTGGCAGAATGTACTAATGCTGACCATGTAATTTGTTATCATAGATATGATGACCATCTTTAGAGTTTCAGGATTTATAAACCCTGTTGGGTATCATTGGATATCAACGGTGTCTCTTTGTCACCAGCCAGAGATAAGAACTCTAGGTTCTAGCTGTTTGTGTGTCTGCATGGGCGTTTTCTCTTTACAACTGGGTTGACAGCATAATGACAGACTAATTCCAGTTTATTTTTCCTTGTCTTATTTTCTTTGGTTATTTTGACTGTGTTGCATGTCACAAAATGTAGATCAAATTAAATGCCGTTACTGATCCATTCTCATATCTTAAAAGGATCAATTGAGAAATTAATTTGGCCACTATGAAAGCTTCAGGCAGATCCACTTACTTTGAGAATACTATTAAATTGTCTGATCATGGTCAAGACAGGGAACTACATATTTTGACCTCATCATCTGATCTGCTCTGACTGCCACCTGCAGTGAACAGGGCCTGGCTTCTGCAGCTTTCCCACCCAACTGTCTTGCCTGTGTTCTAGCACCAGGCACTTCGCCTCTGTTGTCATTATTAGAGCAGCCTTAAGCAGAGACTCACCAGGCTGACTGCATGACTCTTGTCAGTCAGCTTTCAGAGCAAGGTAGAAAGCTTTAACCGGAAAGACCCCTAATCTACAGAAATTGTTGCTTCCCTGTTCTTCTGTGTGTTCTTCTCAGGACATCACTGAGTGTCTCTGCCTATTCTTCTACCCCTCCCGCCACCAGACCACAAGCTCCAGAAAGATTTTCTTCCCCACCTGCAACACAGCATAGCTAGTTCATGAATGAACAAGTGACTATGGTCTGTTTCTGTCTATTGTGAGCATTCTTATTTGGTGTTCTGTCTTCCAAATGGCTAGTCTGTAAACAAGGGGATAAAAATGAATTTAGCAGAAGAACGTAACATGGACCTGGATTCTAGCTGCCAGTGGAGGATGAATCCTTCCTGACACCCTGGACAACCTCTTCACTTTGGGCATCTTTATCTTCATCTGTCAGGGAGGAAGTAGTTGTCTGTATTTCTTCTCCTTCTGCCATCTGCAAAGGCTAACCCAAGTCCAGGACTGAGACATATGTACGAAGGCAGATGTTCATCAAATTTTACATGAAACTGAAGTGTATGGACACTTAGCTACTGTTGAAATCTCAGACTTTCAGTGCAGGTTTGTATCAAAAGAGCGGCTGTCACAATCCTTGCATCAGAGCAGAGACGTACAAACCCAGCTTCCAATTCTACGTAGCAGAGGTGAGGAGACATCCCAGGGAACATTTGTCAAGTTGGCACGTGTCTGGGAGCCTTGTTGCTGATACAAAGTATCGACAGAAATGGTTAGCTGCTTAAACCGCCTTCCCCACTCTTCAAATGACTGTGCCAGCGGTACGCAGTTAGGTGGGAAAAGGGCATGAGCAGTTCTCATGCATTCAGTCAAGGCCGGCTTCTAGTTTTACTGCTATTGGTGAGAAAGGACATGCTCTGAGGAAATGGCCGTCAGTGAACTTGTGTCTGAAATCATTCCAAAGACTCCCCAAATTCCCTGAAATTGTGATTCCAGCTTTTAATTTCTGAGATAATGACTGAAAGTAGTATTCCATTTACATATTGCTTTAAATTTTTTTAAGAGAGAAGAGCCTGGTCAGAAATAAAAACCACAATAGACATTGTATGGGAGGAGTGAAATCTCACTGGTGTCTCTAAGGAATCTCAGCCTTCTGGGGCAGAAGAGAGCTTGATATGAAGGAGTCTGCAGTGTTTGAATCTCACTGTCCTCACAGCAGGAGTCACCACATGAAGAACTGTTACTGTGGGCCCACTGCTCAGGTGACCCTATACAATGGAGTGGTTATTGATCTGTGAAATGATGTCTCATCTGAAGTTATGAAGACAAGAAACAATAATAGCTAGAAGGGGAATTCTATAGCCTGGAAAATAAAACATCATTTTTTAATGGAACTTGCAGAGATCTCCTGACAATCATAAAAAGACTCTGTTCCTATCTAAATTTTAATTCTTTCCTGAAAAATTTCAACACTATGCCCCACAATCCTTATTGTCAAATCTAAAGAAGCACAGACACATTTTTACATAGCATCACATTTAATTTTTTAAAATGTTTTATTTTATATCCGGACCACAGTTTCTCCTCCCTTCTCTTCTCCCAGTCCCTCCCCTCACCTCCCCTTTGCCTCCCCATCCACTTTTCCCCTTTTCTATTCAGAAAAGAACAGACCTCCCATGGATATCAACAAAACATGTCATATCAAGGTGCAGTAAGATTAAGCACTTCCCCTTGCATTGAGGCTGAGTAAGGTGACCCAGTATGAGGAATAGGGTCCCAAAAGCCAGCAGAAGAGTCAGAGACAGCCCCTGCTCCACTGTTAGGAGTCCCACAAGAAGACCAAGCTACACAACTGTCACATGTGTGCAGAGGGCCTAGGTCAGTCCCAAGCAGGCTACCTGGTTGTCAGTTCAGTCGCTGTGAGTCAAGCTAGTTGATTCAGTGGATTTTCTTGTGATGTCCTTAACCCCTGTGGCTACTGCAATCTTTCCTTCTTATCCTCTGCAGGATTCTCTGAGCTCTACCTAATGCCTGACTGGGGTCTCTGCTTCTGTTTCCATCAGTTGCTGGATGAAAGCTTTCTTATGACAGTTGGGCTAGCACCAATCTCTGAATATAGCAGAATATCGTTAGGCACCCTTACACTGACATTTTTTTTCCAGTTGTGTTTGGTTAGGTCTCTAGGCCATCCAGCTTCTGGGTCATGGCACTCCAGGCAATGTCAGAGGTGCGCTCACTCTTGTGGCATGGGTCTCAGGCTGGGCCAGTCATTGGATGGCCACTCCCATAATCTTGGTGCCACCCTTATCCAGCACATTCCATAAGCAGAACAGATTGTTGGTCAAAGGTTATGTGACAGAGTTGTTGTCCCAGTCCCTCCACTGATAGTCATGCCTGGTCACAGGAGATGGCCAGTTCAAGCTATGTATTCACTGTTGCTAGGAGTCTTAGCTGGAGTAATCCTTGTAGATTCCTGGGTGTTTCCCTTGTACCAGGTTTCTACTTGACCCTGAAATGACCCCTTTTTCCGGTCATTTTTTTTCAGTACTCTCCCCCTTTACCCCTCAACCTGATCCCTCATGTTCCCATGCCAATCTGCCCCCAGCCACCCATGAAATCTTTTTTAGTTCCCCTTCCAACGGAGATCCCAGTGCCCCACCCCTTGCCCTCCTTGTTACCTAGCCTCTCTGGGTCTGTGGATTGCAGCCTGGTTATCCTTTACTTTACAGTTAATATTCACTTATAAATGAGCATATACCATGTTTATCTTTCTGATTCTGGGTTACCTCACTCAGGATAAAGTTTTCTAGTTTCATCCATTTGCCATCAAATTTTATGATGTCATTTTTTTAAACAGTGGATTAATACTCCATTGTGTAAATGTACCACATTTTCTTTATCCATTCTTCAGTTGAGGGACATCTAGGTTGTTTCCAGGTTCTGGCTGTTACAAATAAACTATGAACATAGTTGAGCAAGTGTCCTTATGGTACAAATGAGCATCCTTGGGGTATATGCCCAAGAGTGGTATAGTTGGATCTTGAGTTAGATCAATTCCCAGTTTTCTAAGAAACCACTGTATTGATTTCCAAAGTGGTTGTACAAATTTTCACTCTCACTAGCAATGCAGGAGTGTTCCCCTTGCTCTACAACCTTTCCAGCATGAGCTGTCCCTTGTGTTATTGATCTTAGCTATTCTGACAGATGTAAGGTGGAATCTCAGAATTGTTTTTATTTGCATTTCCCTGATAGCTAAGGATATTGAACATTTCTTTAATTGTTTCTTAGCTATTTGAGACTCTTCTGTTGAAAACTCTGTTTAGATCTGCATCTCATTTTTAAATTTGATTATTTGTTCTTTTATGTCTATTTTTTTGAGATCTTTATATATTTTGGAAATTAGTTCTCTGTCAGATATGGGTTTGGTGAAGGTCTTTTCCTGTTCTGTAGGCTACCATTTTGTCCTAAGCGTGTCCTTTGCCTTATAGAAGCTTTTCAGTTTCAGGAGGTCAATTTATTAATTGTCAATTACAGCATCTGCATCATTGGTGTTCTATTCTGGAAGTTTTTTCCTGTGCCAATGCTTTCAAGGCAATTCCCTATTTTTCTCTTCTATCAGGTTCAGTGTATCTGAATTTATGTTGAAGTCTTTGATTAACTTGGATATAAGTTTTATTCAGGGTGATAGATATGGATCTATTGGCATTCTTCTACATGCCAATATCCAGTTAGACCAGCACCATTTGTTGAAGATGCTTTCTTTTTCCATTGTATAATTTCAGCTTCTTTGTCAGAAACAGGTGTCCATAGGTATGCCAATTTATGTCTATGTCTGGGTCTTTGATTTGATCCCATTGATCCACCTATATGTTTTTATGCCAGTATTATGCTGTTTTTATTACTACAGCTCTGTAGTAGAGATTGAGATCAGGGATAGTGATAACTCCAGAAGTCCTTTTATTGTACAGGATTGTTTTAGCTATCCTGAGTTTTTTGTTTATCCATATGAAGTTGAATATTCTTCTTTCAATATCTATAAAGAATTGTGATAGAATTTTGATAGAGATTGCATTAAATCTGTAGATTGCTTTTGGTAGGATAGACTGTGTTAACCCTTCTGATCCATGAACATGAGAGATCTTTCCATCTTCTGATATCTTCTCCAATTTCTTTCTTCAAAGACTTGAAGCTCTTGTCATACAGGTGTAGTGGGTATCTGTTCCAGCTTTGACCTGGAAGTACTACTCCTAGTGAGGCTTCTGGTAACTGCCACACCTACCTATGATGAGCCCCTGGGGCGGGGCCGAGACAGGAGCCCTGAAGACCCAAGATCCAGATGTGCCGGCCCTCTTGATTGCTGGTGATCCTGGATGCTGGATGGCAGATGGAGCAGAGTTCTCCAGAGAATGCTGCTGGACTACACCTCACCTCTCCCAGATCCTATAACCAACCCCTTCACTGGCTGTAAATTACCCCAAAATAAACCTCCTTTTTAACTACATGGAGTTGCCTTGTTAATCCCCACAATATACAGATCTTTCACTTACTTGGCTAGAGTTACCCCAAGATATTTTATGTTTTTTGTGGCTATTGTGACAGGTATTTTCCCCTTGATTTCTTTCTCAGCCTGTTTATTGTTTGTATGTAAGAGGGCTACTGATTTTTTTTAATTAGTCTTGTATCCAGCCACATTGCTGAAGGTGTTAATCAGATGTAAGAGTTCCCTGGTAGAATTTTTTGGGGTCACTTATTTATACTATTGTATCATTTGTGAATAATGACACTTAGACTTTCTCCTTTCCAATTTGTATCCTCTTGATCTCCTTTTGTTGTATTATTGCACTAGCTAAAACTTCAAGTATTATATTGAATAGATATGGAGAGAGTAGACAGCCTTGTCTTGTTCCTGATTTTAATGGAATGGCTTTGAGTTTCTCTTCATTTAATTTGATGTTGGTTGTTATCTTGCTGTATATTGTTTTTATTATGTCTACATATGTTCCTTACATCCCTGATCTCTTTAAGACTTTTACCATGAAGTAGTATTGGATTTTGTCAAAGACTTTTTTAGCATCTAATGAAATGATTATATGATCTTTTTCTTTCAATTTGTTTATATGGTAGATTACATTAACAGATTTATTTTATGTTCAACCATTCCTACATCTCTGAGATGAAGACTACTTGATCATGGTGGATGATCTTTTTGATGTGTTCTTGGATTTGATTTGTGAGTATTTTATTGAGAATTTATGAATCTATGTTCATGAGGGAGTTTGGTCTGTAATTCCCTTCTCTGTTGAGTCTTTTTGTGGTTTGGGTATCAGGGTGACTGTGGCCTCATAAAAAGAATGGCAATGTCCCTTCTGTTTCTATTGTGTGGAACAATTTGAGGAGTATTGATATTAGCTCTTCCTTGAAATTCTGGTAGAATTCTCTGCTGAAACCATCTGGCCCAGGACTTTTTTTGGTTGTTAAATTTTAACAACTGCTTCTATTTACTTAGGGGTTATAGGTCTATTTAAATTGTTTATATGGTCTTGATTTAACTTTGGTATATGGTATGTACCAAGGAATTTGTCCATTTCTTTTAGATTTTCCAAGTTTGTGGAGTGCCAGTTTTGGAAGTATGACCTAATGATTCTCTTGATTTCCTTAGTGTCTATTGTTATAACCCCCCTTTCACTTCTGGTTTTGTTAATTTGGATGCTATCTCTCTGCCTTTTAGTTAATTTTGATATGGGTTTGTCTATCTTGTTGATTTTTATCAAAGAACCAACTTTTTGTTTCATTGATTTTTTATATAGTTTTTTGTTTCTACTTTGTTGATTTCAGCCCTAAGTTTGATTATTTCCTGTCTCCTACTCCTCTTGGATCTGTTTGCTTCTTTTTGTTCTATAGCTTTCATGTATCCTGTCAATTTGATAGTATGAGATCTTTCCAAAATTTTTATGAAGGCACTTAATGCTGTGAACTTTCCTCTTAGCACTGCTTTCATTGTGTCCCAACATAAATTTGGATGTTATGCATTCGTTTTGTTGAATTCTAGGAAGTCTCTAATTTCTTTCTTAACCCAGTGGTAATACAGTAGGGAGTTGTTCAGTTTCCATGAGTTTATAGGCTTTTTGTTGTTTCTGTTGTTGTTGAAATCCAGCTTTAATCCATAGTAGTCTGATAGGATGCAGGGTGTTATTTCAATTTTCTTGTATGTGTTGAGACTTGTTTTGTGACTGAGTGTGTGGTCAATTTTGGAGAAGGTTCCATGAGGTGCCAAGAAAAGGGTATATTCTTTTATGTTTAAGTGAAATGTTCTATAGATATCTTTTAGGTCTGTTTGAGTCATAAAATCTGTTTGCTCCAGTATTTCTCTGTTCAGTTTTTGTCCAGATGATCTGTCCATTTGTGAAATTGGGATACTGAAAACTTCCACTGTTAATTTGTGGAGTTCCATGGGTTATTTAAGCTTAGTAATGTTTCTTTTACAAATGTGGGTGCCCTTGTGTTTGGGACATAGATATTGAGAGTTGAGATGTCATCTTGGTGTATTTTTCTTTTGATGAGTATTGTCCTTCTTCATCTCTTTTGATTAACTTCCATTTGGAATCTGTTTTGTTAGATATTAGGATAGCTACACCAGCTTGGTTTTTGGAACCATTTGCTTGAAAAATCTTTTTCCAACCCTTTACTGTGAAATAATGTCTATTTTTGATGTTGAGGTATGTTTCTTGGATGCAGCAGAAAGATGGATCTTGTTTTTACATCCATTCTGTTAGCCTGTGTCTTTTTATTGGAGAATTGAGTCCATTGATATTGAGAGAAAGCAATGACCAATTATTGTTAATTCCTGTTATTTTCTTGTGGTTGTTGATGGTGATAGTGTGGATGTGTATACATGTGTGTTTTTCTGTGGAAGTAGTTAACTTCCTTGGATTGGAGTTTTCCTTTAGTATCTTCTGTAGGGTTGAATTTGTAGATAGATAAGTTTAAATTTGGCTTTATCATGTGATGTCATTTTCTCCATTTATAATGATTGAAAGTTTTGCTGGGTAAAATAGTCTGGGGTGGCATCTGTGGTCTCTTAGAGTCTGCAGGACATCTGTCCAGGCTTTTCTGGCTTCTAGATTCTCCATTGAAAAGTCTGGTGTGGGGCTGGAGAGATGGCTCAGAGGTTAAGAGCACCAACTGCTCTTCCGGAGGTCCTGAGTTCAATTCCCAGCAACCACATGGTGGCTCACAACCATCTGTAATGAGATCTGGCACCCTCTTCTGTATGCATAATAAATAAATAAATCTTAAAAAAAAAAAAAGAAGAAAAGTCTGGTGTAATTCTGATAGGTTTGCCTTTATACGTTACTTGGTCTTTTTCTCTTTTAGCTTTTAATATTAATTCTTTGTTCTATGTATTTTGTGTTTTTATTAAGGTATGGCAAGAGGACTTTGTTTTTAGATCCAATCTATTTGGTCTTCTGTAAGCTTCTTGTACTTTTATAGCCATGTGCTTCTTTAGATTGCAAAATTTTTCTTCTATGATTTTGTTAAAAAATATTTTCTGGGCCTTAGATCTGGGTTTCTTCTCCTTCTTCTATTCCTGTTATTCTTAGCTGTGGTCTTTTCATAGCATCCTAGATTTCCTGGATGTTTTTGTGTCAGGAATGTTTTAGTTTAACATTTTATTTGACCAATGTACCTATTTCTTGTATTGTGTCCTCAGTATCTGAGATTCTCTCTTCCATCTCTTGTATTCTGTTGGTTGCATCTATAGTTCCTGTTTGCTTACCTAGATTTTCCATTTACTGAATTCCCTCAGTTTGTGGGGTTTTTTAATTGCTTTTATTTCCATTTTCAGGTCTTGAACAATTTTATTTGTTTCCTTCAACTGTTTGGGTTTTTTTTCTAGATTTTCTTAACAGTCTTTAAAAGATTTTTATTCCCCAGTTTTCTTCATTGTCTTTTCCTAGATTTCTTAAGGGATTCATCCATTGCTTCTTTAAGGGCTCCTTGTATCCTCACAAAGTCGGGTTTCAGGTGACTTTCCTGTGCTTCAGGTGTGTGGAATATTTAGGGATTGCTGCAGTATGGTGGCTGGGCTCTGGTGGTTACAGGTTTCCCCGACTGTTTTTGTTTGTGTTCTTACATTTATGTTTAGGCATCTGGATTTGGAGTGATTACTGGTATAGGTGCCAATTTCTGGATTTGTCTTTGATGGGTGTTTTCTTCCTTAGTTTCTGTTTCCTCTCCGGTCTTCTGGATCCTGTGGCCTCTGCTTGAGTCTCCACCTGCTTTGGGGCTCCACTTCTGATCATCTGGATGGCCTCTAGTTCAGCAAGGAGTTGCTGCCTAGGTTTGGGGCTAAAGTTCTGGTTATATATTTGCATGGCCTCTGATCTGGCCAGGGGTCCTCTTGGGTTTAAAGGCTGGCTTGGCTTCTGGTGGGGTAGGAGGCTTCTGCCTGGTTTTCAGGTAGTTGGCCTAGTGTCTCGTGTTGTGGAATATTATTTTACCTAGGCAAAAATGTGTTACTTTTTAATGCTGTGGGATATTACTTTAACTATGTGAAGGTGTGCTACATTTGTTTGTGCTGCATTTGTTTAATTATATAAGGATGTGTTGCATTCACCTGCCTAAGGAACCTGATTCATCTAATAAGAAGCTGAATGGCCAATAGCTAGGCAGGGGAGGGATAGGTGGGACTGGCAGACAGAGAGAATAAGGAGGAGGAGGAATCTAGGCTTGGGGAAAAAGAAAGAGAGAAGAGAACAAGAGAGAAAGAGAGGGACACACTGGGGGCCAGAAGCCAGGCATCTGCCAGCCAGACAGACACAAGAAGCAGAAAGTAGTACCTGCAGAAAGAAAGAAAAGCAAAAAGCCCTGAGGCAAAATGTAGATGAAGAAAAACAGGATAATTTAAGTTATAAGAGCTAACAAGAATTTAGAGCTAAGATAAGGCCAAACATTCATAACTAATAAGAAGTCTCTGTGTCTTGATATGGGGGCTGGTGGTACAAGAAAGCCTGGTACAGTCTGGGGTTCAGGATGCTGGCCTGACCTCTGATGGGGTAGAGGGCTTCCCCTAGAGGTGTGGGCCGAGATGTAGTGGTGGCAAGGAGAGGTGCAGTTGGAGTTATGCTGGGTGAGGTGGGTCGTGGGGGTTTTGGCTTACTTAGTTTTCAGGAAGCTGGCCTGGCCTCTAATGGGGTGGAAGACCACACAGATACATTTTTATAAATTGTACTTGTATGTATATATGTGTGTTTATGGGAGTTCATGCCACAAGCATGCAGGTGCCCATGGAGGCTGGAAGAAGGCATCATCACTGTGGAGCTGAAGTTACAAGTGGGTGTGAGCCACCTGATGTATGTGCTGGGAACTGAACTGTGTCCTGTAGAGGAGCAGCAAACACATTAACCACCAACCCATCTCCAGCCCTTCTTTCCTATCTCTTATGAAATAGAAACTTGTTTGTTCTCTTTTACACCACTGATTATCTTTAATTTTAAAAATAATTTAATAGCCTCTTTGTTATCTTTAAATTTTGAGCATAATTCCTTAATTATAAAAATTTTTAGTAAAACCTACAGGCTTTGTCTTATCAATAAAGCAAGTCTCCTAAACTTGTTGTTGCTTCTGTCAAGTCTCTTTTCCTTTCTTATTAGTTTGCATGATGTTTCCATTCTTTTAAAATCCCATGTAGATCAACTTAATAGCATATTTATCTCATTCACAGTCTAGAATATATAAAGGGTACACAGAGCAAAATCTATGAAATTTCCAATGCCTCATTACAGTGGGCTATATAATGTTCTTAATTCATTGCTCAAGGTAGCTAATCCACCTGGGTGAAAGAAGCATTGTCTTTAAAAAGCATCTTTATGGAGTAAAGTGATGAAAAGCTTCTAGGCCCAAGATGGAGTATGTTAATCTTCAAAGAGGAGAAACCCAGATGCTTCTCCTAGTAACCATTACTGATCTTATAGGTGGATCTCAGAGATAAGGCCATTTACTTTATTATTAGAGGCTCATTTTCACCATTTAATTATGTGTATATGTGTGGGTGGGGGGATATGTTCAGATGCCCAACAGGCTAGAAGACCACAGCAGATCCCCTAGAGCTGGGGTTACAAGGAGATGTGAGCCACCTGATATGGGTGCTGGAAACTAAGCTCCCATCCTCTGAAAGAGCAGCAAGTCTTTTAACCATTGAGCTGTATCTGTAGCTCCAAGGACATTTTAATTTTAGCAAACAGTGTGCAGCTCCTATGAGTCTATGATCTCACAGAGGGGCATATTCTACTTCTCTTTTTCCAAAGCAGATGTTCCAGAAGCTGCTGCTTCCATCCTGGGTCGTTTGTGGATATGTAGAAGCCAACAAAACCAGAATGCTGTCCTATCATGTTACTGTCATATCATCGTGATCAGTATTTAAGGGTTTATGGTAGAGTGGTTTATTTCATGGTGTCAGACGTGTGTGGGAAAGGTTATCACACAATGGAAAGTAGGGTTGAAGCAAGAGCCAAACTATAACATGCAAAGATACACTTCCAGTGTCTCATTTCCACCATGGAGGCCATGCCTCCTAAAGGTTCTAAACCCTCCCAGAAGGTACCACCAGCTGCAGAACAAGCACTCAAAGCATGAGTCTCTGGGGTGGAGGACAGTTCCCATTTGAATTCCAACTTTCCACAGCTCACCCACAAAGGCTTTTAATATTAATATTGATCTATATTTAATATATAGATATGATAAGATAAAAGGGTAGATTACTGAATCTACTTTTAAAGAGCAACAACTTGCTTAAAACATTTTAAATGCCATATTCTGTAGGTCTTTGAAGTGTTTGAAGATTACCTACCTAATTGAAATATATCTATGTATATCTAGAAAACTTAACTAATATGACTACAAGTTTGATTACCATAGATGGTTAACTATTAATCCATATTTCTTTATGATACATTGCAATTTTAAATGAGTTGTATAAACATAATATCTTAAACAAGAGTAAAAATATACATATGGTGTAACAAAATTAACTTTAAATTTGGATCAATAAACTAAAATCTAATGTAAAATGTTTTAAGCAAGTTGTTGATCTTTAAAAGTAGGTTCAATAATCTATCCTTTTATCCTATTATATCTATATCCTATATTTATATATCATATCTCTTTTTCTTCTTTTAGAAAAAGATTGACTATGACCAATAACATTTTGTAACCAACAACCTAAACAAAGACAAACATCCATAATCCATTTTTTGGGGAATGTGGGCATAGTGTTCTAGGCTACTTCCTGCTGATAGGGGACACTGGTAGTCTTATGGGGATCCTGAGAAAATTTGAGATAATGGTCAACTCCTAGTTGATAGGTACCATCTGTTAAGGTTCAGGAGGTCTGGCTTGACCAAATCTGATCCATATTAACCTGAAACAAATCCATAGCCTCTTGCTTCCTGTGGAAACAAAAGTAGAGCCTACTTTCCAAAGCAACATATCCTTAGATCTGAATTTTGAAGTCAAGATATCTTTAAAAAAAAATATATATATGTATATATATATATATATATATATATATATATATATATAT
>CABHPR010156136.1:17251-34751 GCA_902168415.1 Peromyscus melanophrys
TTAACTTAGCAGCCTTTATAATCAAATGTCTCTCTCCAGTTAAAAATCCCAAACACAATATAATAATATGCAGTATCCAGATTCTTTGTATAATTGCCATCCTTACAGGGCTTAACTTTTATATTATTCTTATTGTCTCTTTAAAGACTTTATTTTTTAAAATTATTTATATAATTTATATATTTATATAATTCTTATATAACTGCCTATATTCATTTTCTTTCTCTTCCAAGCCTGTGTACATTTTTACACATAATATAAACCATTTAGAGGTTTATTCCATCTGAAATGTGCCTTATTGTGAATCTATAATCTTTCTCTGACTAGGAGAGATTTTGAACTGCTAAACTGCATGTTTAGGACTGAAGCGGCAGCCTTGACTGCTGATTCCACCCATTTCAGCTTTTCAACATGGCGGAGATAATTCTCTGCTGACTCTGGGAGGCAGTGGATCCATGCCTCCATGCAGCAGTGTGTAGCCCAGAAACCTTTCTTTTTTTTTTTTTTTTTTTTTTTGACTGTACTAGCAAAAGCTAAATCTACCACACAGTGTTGCTGTTCAGCTTGGAGACACCACTGTGTACTGTGGCTGGAATCCACCATGTTGCTTAGCTTATGGTAGCTGAGTCCAGCTCCATCTCATAGCTGTTTGGAGACGAGTCTATACACTGCTATTGGCATGAGACTGTGAGACTAGAAAGCCCAGTGTGGCTCCATTCAGAATCTTTAAGGTTTTTTAGTTCTATGTGGATTAATGCCCAATGGTGAGTGCCAAATGTGGTCAGAAGTTTTCCTGTGTTCTGCCCATCCCACAGCTGCTTGGACAAGTAAACATATAGAGACTTATATTACTTACAAACTATATGACCTAATGGCTCAGGCTTCTTGCTAACTAGCTCCTATAACTTAACCCATTTCTATTAATCTATAAGTTGCCACATGACTGTGGCTTACAAGTACTTTCACATCTTGCTTCTCCTGGCAACAGCTGGTGTCTCCTCTCTCTCTCTTTTCTTTTTCCTGTCTATCTGCTTGAATTTTCTGCCTGCCTCTAAGCTGCCTTGCCATATGCCAAATGGCTTTATTTATCAACCAATCAGAGCAACATATATTTACAACATAAGGAAAGACATCCCATAGTAGCCTTTTGTTCATTTCATGGTTCAAACTTAATTCAGTGTATTCTCAAAAGTCCCCATCATTTTACAGTTCCAACATTGTCCAAAAGTTTAAGTCTTACTGAAACTCAAGCAATCTATTAATTATGAGTGCCTATAAAATAAAAGATATTATACATTTTCAGGACACAAAATCACAGAATGAGTGTTTCTATTCCAAAAGGGAGGAATGCAAAAGTAGAAGAGAGCAATAAGAGCAAAGCAAGACTGAAACGCAGCAAGACAACTGTTAAAGTAGCTCCATTTCTAACATTGGGGGCCCATGATGGCCTTTTCTGAGTTCCAATATATCTAAGTATCCCCACCCCTATAATATTATCATTTGCAGCTCACACAGTCTCTTTCTTAGTTTGGGTGTACTTGTTGTCTAGCTTTCCTAGAAAGAGTTTCTATATTCTTTTTTTTTATGTGCACATTTGTTTGTGTGAGGGTGTCAGATTCCCAGGAACCGCAGTAACAGACAGTTGTGAGCTGCCATCTTGGTGCTGGGATTTGAACCTGGATCCTCTGGAAGAACAGCCAGTGCTGCTCTTAACTGCTGAGTCATTTCTCCAGCCACAGTATTCCACATTCTTGGTATTAAGTGCTCTGGAGTTTCCATTGTGATTTAAATTTCAATCATAGACTCCATGCATTTCCCTGACAGGAGCTACTTGTAGGGAATGTGACCCTGATACATATATCTGGTCTTCTGGAATTTGCTTTGCAACACTGATTTCATAACTCACATTCTATATGCCCCCAAAACCAATACCACATGGATGCTGTTGGATTCTGCTGCCATCTTGAGCAATATCTAGCCCCCTTCAGATTATATTTGTACTGGTCTCTACGTGCTTAGGTAGTGGAACAATGTAAAGCACTTCCCTTGGCAACTTTTTGTAGTAGGATGTCCCAAAGACTGTCTTCAAAGGTAAGTCTTTAAATGAGTCTGAGGTTTTATAACCTAGATGTTTCAATTGGGTATGTCTCTCCAACTCCAGCAATTACCCTTCTGGCTCTCACAGCCTTCCTGCTTTATCTTCTGTGAAATCCCTTGAGACTCTCAGGTAACAATATTTCTATCACAGTAGTCACCCGGCTTTAACTGGGGCCACTCATTCCACATCAAGCCAAGTGTTTAGTGTTACTTGCAAGTAGAGATTCTGGAGGCACTCACTTTACTTTCCTAACTTTGTTTCTCTGAAGACATCTTCTCTCCTTTCTCTCTTGTCTCCATCTCTGTCTCTCCTCTGTCTCTGTCTCTGCTTCTATCTCTATCTGTCTCTCAACTTGAAAGTTAGAGTGTTAAACCTTGAAGATGAGTAATGTTTAAACAAAGGGCAGAATGCTTTCATGGATGGAGACGGAAGAGGAGGGGTGGGGGTAGGAAGGGGAATGGAGGAGAGGGACTGGCAGGGGAGGAAGTGTTGGCGAGGCTGCAGCCAGGATAGAAAACAAATAGATGAATTAAAAAAGGGGGCAGAATGAGAAATAATTAAACAGAGTATGGTTACTCAACGAAATTGTCTTAATAAGCACAAGTATGTGAAACTCAGTCATCAACATTGGATGAATAACATTCTACTTAATCATATTTTTTAAATTTATAAAATTTGACTCTATTGTGTACTTGATCAAATCTTAAGGCATTTAAATTTTTCTAGTAACAATGCAGTTTAATTATAGATCAGCAGCAGATTGTAGCTCTCTAATTTGAATTTTGCATTTTTAAACCTTTCTAGGAACTATTTTGTTATTAAAACAACAAATGTACACACACACATGGAAGAGAAGTGGGTGAACCAAGACAAAATTCTATGTGCACAACTGCAAAGTGACTTTGTGGTCATCCATCTATGTTATGTAACCTGTCAAGAGATGACTGTCACCCTGAGGGTTCCTTAGAATTCTGACTGTGGCAGGATTTGAGTGAAGGAGGCACAAGATATATTCCATGACCAGCAGGGACAGATGCAAACCAGAGAGATATTCAAGAATGCCAAGCCTGTTAGGGAAGTCATCCCTATTAGGGACTGTAGATATAACCAACCGTCTTATTAAATAAGAAACACAGAGCCAATGTAAAGATGAAAGCCCAAGAGGTCAGAGCTAAGAGCCTTACCGCCTGCCGCCAGCCAGCCTCTTCCGCCAAGAGACCTCTCCGAAAAAGGCACTACTTCCTGTGCGTTGTCTTTAAATAGAGTTCTGTTCTGCCTTCTCATTGGTTGTAAACCCAACCACATGACCGTCTCGTCACTGCCTGTCTGTGGTCACTCCAGGTCTTCTATGGTTGGTATTGAGATTAAAGGCCTGTGTCTCCAATGCTGGCTGTATCCTTGAACACACAGAGATCTAACTAGTTCTGCTTACCAAGTGCTGGGATTAAAGGCATGCACCACCACCGCCCTGGCTTTCGCTATGGCTTGTAATAGCTCTGACCCCTAGGCAACTTTATTTATTAACATACAAATAAAATCACATTTCAGCACAAATAAAATACCACTATAAGGGACCCAAGTTATACTCCTGGGTTTGGTAGAGTCCGGATTTTGTTGTCAAGGCAGTGGGAAGCCACCAGAGGGTTTAACTGTCAAGCAGCAGTAGTGAACACATTTTCTGCAGGATGTGTGGACCACCATTCATGAACTGGTGCTTGTTTCAATGCATCAGTGGTTAATTAATTTAAGTGCTGAAAACGAACGGGAGGGCTGGACCATTCTGAAAGTCTGGTTTTGAAATTCAAACTGGAACACATAAAGACAACCAATTTAATTTAAAAGTATTTTAATTTTCCTCCTAGAAAGAAATATTTTCAGTAAGGAGTCATTTTACTATTAGGAATGAACATTTTCTAATTGTATTCTGTGCCACAAGCTTTAGCTACTGTTCAATCTCAGATAGGTGTAAATGTTGCATAGGCAAGTGCTGAGCGCTTTGAACTCTTCCTCAGACATGAACATCTGTCAGACAGGTGTTGCTGTGTTCTCCTCAGAGGAAGTAAGCTTCCCGAAGGTCTCAGCAATGCTGAGAATCCACCTCTAGTGGAGGCTTTTCCACTGGTCTCTTCAATGGCCATGCAGCAGCTGATCAGAGGAGGAAACCTAATGCCTTGTGAGCAGCCCGAAAGAAGCCAGGAGTGCCAGCCACTTACATCAGCCTCTTACTAAATTGTCATTTAAAGTTTCCAAATGCTAGGAACCGAGATCATGGCAACCTTCTCTACATTGCACCTTCCATAAACATTTATTAGGACTATTTGCTTGTGAATTGTAAGCTCTCTCCCTCTCCCTCTCTCCCTACCTTTCTCCCTCTCCTTCCCTCCCCCACCCCTCCCTACCTCTATGGCTCTCCCTCTCACTGATGTTAAATGCCACATTACTCTGTAATTGGATGGTGCACTAAGATAATTGGATTTTTGCTTTCACTCTAAGACTCTAAGTAAAGTGGGAAGCAGCATTTTCATTTCTGCAGTTCAGGCATCGGCAGCGGAAGGTAGATGCTAAGATTATGCCCAACTGAATACTTTCTGGCATACTTTATCAGCATTGGTAATTGGCAAACCCTATTTAGAAGCTTTTTATATATAGTAGTTACCTTGGGTTATTTCTCATAGCACACTCTATGGCTTCTTCCAGTGATTTTATGAAACTAGAACTGAAGGGAACTAAGTCCTCTGAAACACTGCACATGGTGCACTTAGCCAGCGTTACTACAATTTCCTTCTGCAAACTGCTTTGTCTTACACCTTGCTGATAATTTGTACACATTTTTCAGATTTATATAAAAAAATGGACACAGAAAATCTCAAGGTTCCGAGCTAAAAAACAGGTATGATCAAAGATACAGCACCAGAGTCAAAGCAGGAAGGTTGCTTTATTCAGAGCAACCTTATTTCCTTCCTTCCCTTAGAATGCCAGCACAGAAGGCCACAGGTGCCCAGGTATGATCAGGAGAGCTGTTCTCTATCTCAGTGGACTCCCAAAGCACCTACAGGTGGCAATGTTGAGGTGGAGCAATGCAATGGTTATTTGTGTACAGCACGACAAGATTGTATTAAATCTACCCTCTCACAGACCTGTTACAATCTTCCCTTTTGGGTTAAGGATTTGGACTCAGTCTTTCTAAGTGTCTGTGTCATAGCTAAAGCAAAGAAGAACTGATTGATCATTCCTGACAAGGACGTTTCTAAACAATTGCAGAGTAATGAGCAATGGTTTCAGAACATTGTAGTTCCCCAGATGCAAACCAGAGAGAGCTATTAAAGAATGCCAAGCCTGTTAGGGAAGCTATCCCAGACAACAAGGAAGGAAGTGAGGATGGAGATGGGACAAAGGCAGTGCCCATATCAGCATGGCCTTACTTGGGCCAATGGTATGGAGCTCACGTAAGCGTTTTCCTGCTTTGCTGCTTGGAGGGCACTGTTAATACCAAGACTATCATTGATGGAAGGCTGCTTGAAGGTAACTCCTGACACTTCCAGACTGTCTGGGAGATGCAAACAAGGATGCAGATGGGATCCTGGGAGATATACACTAAGTGGGCAGGGTTGGAGAGTTTACATGGGCTCTGGAAGCTTCTGTATGCATAATGAACTGTGAATTTCCTCACAGTTACTTCTATACATTCCTATATACTGGGGCCTACAAAGGCTCAAACACTATGACAACATACTTCTTCATACTGTTTGTTTACAGAATAAGTAAATCATCTTCACAGAGAAATTGAATAAGCCTATTCAAGTGTCATGGAGAAACACTGATTTCATTCTTTTCCCATGAAATATTCCCTCTTGAATATCTGGAAATGTGTTTTAAACAACTCTATAGTAAAATTTATCTTCTCATTCCTAGGTCTCACCTTTATTTTCAGAAAAGCAATATCAGAGAGATGTCTGATCTCCAAATTGAATTTGTTATAAGAGGAAAATATTAGAAGCAACTTCTTAGGAACACAAATGGGTTCTAAGAGTCAGGTAAAGTCAGAAGGGAAAAGGAATGCACCTCACTGATGCTAGGCCATAGAGTAACAGAGGAGGACTAAACGACACTGCTGCTTTTGAAGCCCTGAAGCAACAAATTTCTTGCCTTTGATGCTGGCTTCCTATGGCCAATGCATGCACAAACACCCAACAGCTAGGAGCAATGCTCTTTCCACACATGTGCCTGCGTTCATTCCGTATCATTGGTTGCATCCGAGCTATATGAGGGGGTCTTTATTTTTGCTGGCCACTGGCAGGAAGGAAAATAAAAATAAAAATACCCTGGGGGAAGTATTAGAGGTCAGGTGCCAAGATCCTTTTTGATATTTTCAGCTTTGCAGTGTGTGACCTGAATATCTTAGATACAGTACAGGAAAAGGAGGCCATTTTCCTCCTCAAATTGAGATCTATTTTAGGAGCAGGGAACAGCCTGTTCGTATCTTCAGATTAATTTTTCTTCCCAAACATTCTTCCCATAGAATTATTTTTCTGAACCTTTTCAATACACCATCTGATTAAGTCATTATTTTTCATTATAGACATGCCATTTTTCTGTATTTCTCAAAAGAAAAATGATCATTTAATGCAGTTGGAGGTTGGCTTGTTTTGCCTTAAAATACTATTTCATGAAATGATTTCTACAAATCTTTGCAGCTGCTCACAGCTTCCTAATTGGGCTGCTGTTACTTTCCTAGATGCTAATCGTTGCCTACTTTGCATTGGGACAATTACTTCAAAACATAAATAACTTATCATAGTTCAGCCTGGCGACATTTCCAGGTGTGAAATTCCTTGATTCTTCATGGATTTAGAAAAAAAAATTCAACAAAGCAAAAAGAACTTCCCAGTGACAAATATAAATATTTTCAAAAGAAAATATTCCTTATAATAATTGATATGAAATGTTTGTATATATCCCCCAATTTATATATTGAAACTCTCACTCCAAACATATTTGGAGATGAACCTTTATGGAAATATTGTTAAATGAAGTCACAGACTCTCAGGCTCTGATGCCTTAGGGGAAATACAATTTTGGTTTTCAATTGTTGAGATGTCTGTAATGGCAAGATGAGCAGACTAAGTTAGGGTTGTACAGTTACATATTCTATTGAAGTCAATTTATAAATAACAAAGCATGGACCCTGTGTAGAGTCCTGAGTTCTACACTCCCAACCACAGACAAAACACCCATATAGGTAGACCTCAGAACAGGACAGACTGCTGCAATCACCCCTGAAATCTCCTCCATAAGTTCCAGCCTTGTTTTAACCATTTTCCCCAGGTCAATGTCATTCGTCTTTCTACCTATGTAAATGTACACAATGTGCATTCTTATACCTACACCCCTTCACTGAAAAATGGCCTGGAGGTTTTTGTTGTTGTTTTTTTTTTTTTTTTTGCCACATCATGTCTTGTACAAGAAGTATTTCTATTGGTGGATGGTATTAAACTGTATTAATGTGTCATAATTAGTCAGTTCTTGCAACGATGTGAAGAAGGCCCCAAGGGTTCAGCTTCTGCAGATAAGGCAACTTGTGAACATTTCTAGAAGTGCTTATTTTTGCTTCTTCTGTGTAAATGTCTTGAAATGAAATCATTCCTGAGTCACACCTGTGCGTAACTTTAAAGAACGCTGCTGTTGTTAAGATGTCTGTGTTGTTTAATACTGCCGCCTGAGTGTGAGCTACTGCACATCCATGCCAATATTGGTGACGTCATTTTCCAAATTTTAGACAGTCTGTGAAGTTACATCATCACTCTTTTACAGGAATTTACTTCCTGACATATTGATGTATCTTAAATATACTCAATGTGAGTGTAATTATAATGTTTTGCCCATTGGTATTGGGTTATTCACCTTTCATGAGTGATTTGTGAGCATTTCAAAAGTTTCATACAAAAGTTCTTAGTCAGATATATTTGTATTATGAAATCCTCTATTATATATTATATTATGCATGTTACATATTATATCACAAATAATTTTCTGTACTCTATGGCACCTTCCTTTCCTTAAAATGGCTTTGGTAATGGGATATTTTAGAATATAGGGAAGTCTAAGCTGTAGATGGTTTTGACATCTTATCTAAGAAACTTTCCCCTGAGTCAGAAGATAGACCCTTATCTCTTCTTCCAGTTGCTTTACTTTCCTTATCTTTTTTTCGTGTAGGTCTATGATCTGCATCAAATTAATTCTCATGTATAGAATGATGCAAGGATCAAATTTAATTTGTTCTCAGGATTGATGTCTAGTTTTAACAATAACACTTTCTGACAATGATTTTCCTGTTGAAATGATTTGATTTCTTGGATTATAAAAGTGCTGAGACTGTGTGCGACTGTTTTTGGTCTCTGCTGCTCCATGGAACTGATTGGCTACTGTTATGTCTGAACCTTGATTAACTGAGACCTCCAGAATCTGACAGCACAAGTCTTTCAATGTCGTCTTGTTTTAGCTAAGATAACTTGACTATTTCACTCCACTGTCTTTTTCACTCGTCTTATACCAATTCCAACAATGTAGAAAGACTTCATGGAATTCCAGCTGCATGACCTATATCCTCACTGATTCCTTCCATCTGGTTTTCTACCAATCACTGACATAAGAGTGTAAATTTTCTATTTTCTCCTGTAGTTTTGCTAATCTTCACACCCTTACTACTGTATTAGATACATGGATATTCAAGGTTTTCTAATGAGTTGGCCTTTTAACACTATTGAATGTCCTTATGTCGAACAGTATGCTTTGTTTGAGGTGTTCAGGATCTAATACAAACACAGCAGCCTGTGCTCGCTGCTACGTGAGGCATGTTTCCTTGTCCTTTCACTTTTAACATTTCTGGTGTTACTTCTTTGTTCTCTGGATCGTTTTGCTGATGGAATTTAATGAACCCTCGTTCTCTCCTGTCTTCCCATTCACGGCATCTCTTTCTGCTCTCCCCAGGGTCTCCGTTCATTTGTCTGCTGACTTTGGGACAGTGCCCTACAGGTCTTCATATTATTTCTTTCTGGTTTTTTCTATTAGTGTTTCAGGTTAAATAAACAATTTTAGGCTCTTGACTTGTATTTTGATATTTGATTATTTTATCTGCTGTGTCAAATCCGTTGTTCAGTCCATCGAGTGAATTATTCATTTCTGGTTCTGTCTTCACTACTATCATCCTTTTTTGTTTGGCTCACTATAATTTCCAGGTATCTGGTAAATTTTACATTCAGCCTTAATTATTCATTGTGTTGAATAATGATTCACACTAAAGTTTTTAAATTTCTGATAAATTCCAACATCTGATTCACCCCACAGATACATCTTTTATTCCTTTCAAACTTGAAATTCCAAAATATATATACTATGTATGTGGCATGACATTGTGGGATAAATATAGTTGAAAAGTCAACTATAACCTGTCTGTTACAATACCTAGCTACTCGTCTGTTTTGCTTTAGCAGAAGCAGCTGATTTCTATTTATTTAGTATTAATACCTTATACATACATACATACATACATACATACATACATACATACATACATATTATAAACAAGAAGGCACATATCTAGTATATAATAAGAGCGCTACAAATGGATAGCATCTATGATGGCTAGAGCCTGCTGTGTACTTACTACACTGAAATGGAACTCCACCAGGGCCTGTAACATTTGCTGTCTCTGTCCCTTTTCTCCTTTGACAACTTCCAACCCCACAGCATCTCTGTCCCATACACTTCAAGGAGCTATTCTTCTGTATGGACAAATACAAATACAGCTTCTTGCTGTCCTTCCTACGGATGAAGCCATGTCCATTTGTTACAGTGAATGGTACCCAACACCTTCCTTGTGATGAACTTCTCGTCTCCAAAAGCTTGTGCCTCTGGTGAGAGGCCAAAGTCAGGACTCTGGAAGTGTCTGGGTTCATGCAGGTTGCCTGAGGTTTGGAGTGGCTGCTATGTTTTGGTCTCACCGTTCAAGGTTTCAATGACAGTGACTAAGGCCAGCTGTGGCGGCCAGCTGCAGCTCTTTCCTAGGTGTGAGTAAAGAGGCTGGTTGAGGTGACCTACATAACTCTGAGCTCTCCCTTCCTTCCGATTGGACTGCATTACTTCTAAGAAAAATTGTTATGTTGGTGTAGGTTGTGTGCATCATTGGGTCTTTGGAATCTTTTAAATGACTATATGTTATATTGATGTAGGTTTGTGTGCATCACTAGATCTTTGGAATTTTTAAATGACTGTATTGTTCTGTGCTGTTTTTCACAGACAGTTTCAGCCTGTGCATTTCTTTGTTCTTTTTAGAAGTAGACATCCTAGTGCTGTTAAACTAAGATTTAATAATGTTTTTGTACTTAGATGAATTTTATTTTAGAGATTCACAGTGGGATTTGCTAACTGTAATTTCCTAGCTGCATTTTATTTTACTTTTGGATAACATCCACCCACTGGACAATATATTGTCCTAAATGACAAATTAATAGATAATGATTCCATTTTCCCTATGGTCCATTTGTTGGAACAAAGACATTGGGCTAGACTTGACGAGCACTTACTTAAATTTACTACCATTCTGTTTAATGGGCTTCTGGTCTTAGGCACCCAGGTTTAGCTGTTTGCTGGCTTTGTTATTGCTGCTCTTCACCTTTAGTTAGATGAAATGCTATCTATCATCCTATTATATTAACACTTTTCTTTATAGCTTCATGTGGCTGTGTATCTCAGGCTTACAGTGTGATTTTTTTGATATGTATATTTGCTTTAAGAAAAAAAAATCAATCTAACTGGGCATAGTGGTACATGTCTTTAATCCCAGCACTTGGGAGACAGAATCTGTGAGTTCAAAGCCAGCCTGATCTTCACAGGGAGTCCAGGGTCTGCCAGGGCTACACAGTGAGACTCTAAGAACAAAAGAATCTCTATGTAATGATATAATTTAAAAATCATCCATAGCTTTAGGTGGAGATGGTATTTGGACTGTTTACTTTTTATCTGTGCCCTGCCCAGCATGCATGTTTGATACAACCCATTGCTCCATTTCATTGTTGTGCATGTACCTGACTTTATAAGCTCTTCGTTACTTACATTTTACCAAATGGTGTCTGAACACTGTTGTGTTCTTACCTATGCTTCCTGAGACATGGCGATGCTAGCATCATACCTGTTTTGCTTCTGTGTCAGGCACTGACCATAGTTGTTCCCATCACACTGCCCCTGTGCTCTTGAGTCAGTCCTTGACCCAGGCTCCTCCTATCACACTGCCCCTGTGCTCTTGAGTCAGCCCTTGACCCAGGCTCTTCCTATCAAACTGCCCCTGTGCTCTTGAGTCAGCCCTTGACCTAGGCTCTTCCTATCACACTGCCCTTATGCTCTTGAGTCAGTCGTTGACCTAGGCTTTTCCTGTAATACTGTCCCATATGCTCTCACACTTACCTCTTCACCTCTACAGTCTGAATGGTGTCCATAGGGATGAGCATCAAAACCTAGACTCTCATTTTTCAGCAGCCATTATAGAGGTAAATTAGAAATAGATTTTCCACAGAATCTATAAACACTTATCAATTTAATATCCCCCTCCTAATGTACATTCTACAGGGAATTCCAGCCTCATACCTGGAGGATAATCTTTTTAAAAATGTATGGCTACTTTTTCCATGACAGCCAAATCTGGAACTGACCTGGATGTCCTCCTCTTCAGGAGGAATGCTGACAAGTTGGCTGGTCTGCACTGTCCCATAATGTACAGTAGCTCAGACCCCATTTTTCTCCAGCTCATCCTGAGGGAAAGACAGCCCTAAGGACAGGCCTGTTGAGAGCAGAAGATGGATGCACTATCCAGTAAGAGCTTCACTAGCCCTCACTCTTTAATATCACTCAAATGAAACAATACCCTGAAGGTTTAAAAGGAGGATGGCTCTCAGGACATGTAAGAGCAGACATGATAGCTTCAGCTCTAACATCTGCATGTTGCTGCCTTTGGAGACACTGAGTCAGCTGCTCAGGAGCCCATGACTTCATACCCAGTTCTTGGTCATTCTAAAAAGTACTTAGTCAGAAAAGCTGCCATGTTTGTAAAGTGTATCTGAAAAAATGAGAAGTAAAAGGTGTACTATTATGTGGGTGACAGGTGGTCTTGCAATTTGTGATCACTTTTTCATGAAAGCGATCTGACAGAAGCATGCTACAGGATGAGAGGAGGGTGTTGACAGTCCTGGCTTACTTTAAATTTCCAGAATCTCACCTTTATTATATAATATATCATCCTTTTAAAGGTTTACTTCTCAACAAAGGGTCATCAAATCTAACTTTTAGCCACTTTGTGTCCAAGATGATCTGTAACACAGATTTGCACTTAGGTCCCCGATAACTGAAAAGCCTCAAATGTCATCATCAGGCAGGAGCCAAACTGAGTCCTGACTGACTGTGTGTCCTGGGCATCTGAATCCAGGTCCTTCGTATATAGCAGATGCTTTGCCCACTGAGGCCTCTCCCCAACCCCAGCTTCCTCTTCAGAATTTACACACATTGTAACATGTAGTTACCATTTCTTGATTTTTGCTAATGTGTAGTATTTGATTGGGTGATTAGATACAAATTTATTTATACTATTTTTGATGAAGATTTTAAATGTTTTTGTGCATGGCTGTTCCTTTCATTGTGATTAAATTAATTTTTTTTTTTCGAGACAAGGTTTCTCTGTGTAGTTTTGTGCCTTTCCTGGAACTCACTTTGTAGACCAGGCTGGCCTCAAACTCACTCAGAGATCCACCTGGCTCTGCCTCCCAAGTGCTGGGATTAAAGGCGTGTGCCACCACCGCCCGATTAAATTAATTTTTGATGGTAGTATATAAACATAAAAGTATAAATGGTGACAGGGTAGCATCAATTTTTGGAGGGGAGAAAATTATTTTTTAATAAAAAACATTTTAATTATTTATTTTTTATTTTATGTACATTGGTGTTTTGCCTGCATGTATGTCTGTGTGGGGGTGTCAGATCCCTTGGAACTAGAGTGTAAGCTGCCATGTGGGTGCTGGGAATTGAACCTGGGTCCTATGGAAGAGCAGCCAATGCACTTAACTGCTGGGCAATCATGTGTATTGTGATGTGTAAATTGTCCTTAGGATATTCAGTATTTGAAATAAACAGTATTATTATTATCTGACTTTAATTGGAGTAATATAAGTAAAATACAAAAAAATTGCAAAATTACAAATGATGACATTAACACCACAATGTTTAAACTGACCCTTGGGATTACTCTGGGGTCACTGTAGTGTTTATTAGCCCTCTCACCTCAAGGTCATGCCATGGGAATGCCATTGTTTTTTAGTATGAGTGGTCCCTGGCTGTACTTGTCACTGTACCCATGACATTGTTTACAATGCCTGGGCAGAGTCACCATGAATCTTTGGGATTAAGACTGAAAGGGGGTCCTGTGGTCCTGTCCTTTACATAAAACAGGAAATGTTTTAGCAACTTAAGCCACTTTAGTTAAAATATAAAATTTATTACAGTAGGATTTTCCTTGAAATATTGTGTAGGACCACATTAGCTGTAACATCTACTTCAGCCTAACATCTATTTTAGCAAACTGTGAAACCAACTGAAGACCTTTAACATAAGGCCACAGTACAAAGAGCAGCCACCAGTTTGTCTGTTTTGTAGGGTAATAACCCAGATAATCACATCCACTACAAATTTATTGTATGTATTTACAGTAAATACTTTTTCTGGGTACTTGATGTAGGTAACCTTGAAAGTTGGCTCAAGACACCCCAACAACAAGTTCTCAGCCCAAAGGAGATTTATTTGCCCCCGAAGGACAGAGGGCAAAGATAAGAGACAAAGGCAGGAGATAGAGGATGGGGGAGGGGAAGAGAATAAAAGAGAGGGGAGAAAAGGGGCAAGGGGGCAGGGATGTTCATCTCAGAAGGACAAAGACCGCCTCTGGATGGAGAAGAGACAGATGTGGTACACGGGCAATTGTCAGTTTATAAAGGTAAAGGGGAAACCCCGTGTTAGGATGAGGCATTTAATTTTAACTAGGCATGTTAATTAGGTGAGCCAAAGGGGCCTTTTGATTGCAGGACTTTGATAGCTGGACCTTAGTAGTCAGCCTCAGGAGGAGGAAGTGACCAAATAAGACATTGAGGGAATGGGGAGAAGGCCAAGGCAAGTCATGTTTGCCAGGCTGGACTGGCTAGAGTTCCTTCACTTGAGTTACCGGTAAGTAACTCCCACCTTCGAGCATATTGCTTGAGGATGGCATGAAGCCAGAGCGGGATCAGATGGCTGACGCAATTCAGTGATGGAAACACATGACCTGCTGGCTCTGGTGTAGTTCTCACCGGTCGACAAGCTGCCGGCTGCACTGCCCCCACCCCCTGGATTCTGTTGCCCCAAGACCCACTCTGCTGCCCAACCCTTCCCACCTCATCATCCTCTCCATGACCAGCCCTTCCCCACAACTCTGGCAGACTCCACAGGCCCAGGTACAGTGCACACCAGTCAGAAGAACAGCACCCTCTCCCCTGAGCTCCATACTCTGGTCTACAACTTTAGAAGAAGACTTTGGCTTTACTGAAGGCTGTGCTGGATCTAGGGACCAAAGTCCCCCAAAACCCAGTGGAGACACCCTACTGGACCTGAAAACTAGTCAGCTACCAGAACCTTTGACCACTTAGACCAGAAACCAGAGAGGAAACAGAAAATAAAGGAATAAAAATCCTATCCAACAAAGACAAACACAGGACCTATAATCACCCCAAACTAAAATGCCTAAACTACAGTGTAAGAACACAACCAATAACAGAAAGGGGGCAATATGACATCACCAGAGCCCTTCTATCCTACAACAACAAGACCTGAACATTCCAATGCAGCTGAAGCACAAGAGAACAAAACTTAAAAATAACTTTATGAAAAAGACAGAAGTCTTTAAAGAGAAATTAAGGAAACACAGGCCATCCAGATTAGCATGGCCTTAGTGGTAGTGTGGCACTCAAAGACCAACATAGACTTGGGTGTCTGACCAGACCCTGGACATCTGGTTACTGAAGCCACGGACATCAACACAGACCCTAGCTGCTGCAGGGCCACAGACCCAGACATGGCTCCCAGCAGCACCCTGGGCTGTCATCATGTCTCCTGGTAGCAGCACAGGCCCCTCAGATCAACAGGGCCCTGGTGACAGCAAGTCCTCAAATACCAAAATGTCCAGAGGTGGTATCCCAGACCCTAGACGTCCCTATGACCTGGAGCTGTGGTGACATCTGAGTCCAGGCTGTGGTGAAGAACCATGTCTGGATCCATGGCCCTACTGAAGCCAGAGTCTGGGCTGCTATCTGTGGCTCCTGATACTACTGAAGGCTGTGCAAATACTTGGAGTCTGGGCCGTCACCTGAGGTCAAGTAGGGATCGGAGGGTCATGCTGCAGCTGGGGCCATACAGATCTTAGTGGCCTGCACTACCACAAGGTGCCATGGTAACATCCAGGCCCAGGCTGCAGCTGAGGGCCATATCTGGGTCCATGGCCCTACTGCAGCCAGGGTCTGTGGCTCCTGATAAAGCCATGACAATGCCAGGGGTCTGGGCTGCCACCTGGGGCTATATTGGTGTCTGAGTGCCAAGCTGCCACTGGAGCCATGCTGATCTGAGTGGCCTGCACTGTCACTTTGGACCAAGATGACATCCAAGCCTGGGCTGCTAATGAGGACCATGCCTGGGTCTGTGGTCCTACCACAGCCAGGATATGTGTTTATGTCCATGGCCTGTGGAGCCATCAAAGACCACACTGATACCCAGGGTCTGGGCTGCTACCTGTGGCTAGGTTGGCACTTGAGAGACATCCTGTTGCCAGGGCCATGCTGATTTGTATGGACTGCGCTGCTACAAGTTGCCATGGTGACATCCTATCCTGTGCTGTTGCTAGGGACCTTGCCTGGGAGTGTGGTACTACCACAGTCAGGGTCTGTGATGTCTGTGGCTCCAGATACCATCAAGGTTATACTGATGCCAGGGGTCAGGGCTGCTACCTGGGGTGATGTTGGTATCTGTGGACCATGCTGCCACTGGGTCCATAATGATCTGTGCTGTGCTGCCATATGGGGCCATGATGTCATCCAGGCTCAGGCTGCTGCTGTAAGCCATATTTTGAACCACGGCCCAGCAACAGCCAGGGTCTGGGTTGATGTCCATGACTCCTGTTGCCACTGGTGGCTGAGCAGATGCCCATGATCTAAAAAGCCACTTGAGACCATATTGGTATCTGAGAACCTTGCTGCTACTGGGCCCATGGTGACATCCAGGCCCAAGATGCTGCCAAAGGCATGTCTGGGTCCATGTTCATGATACAGCTGAGGTCCATGTTGATGTCCATGGTCTGTGTTACCACAGGGGGTAATAAGAACCATGTATGTTGAAATTCAAGAGATGTTCTGAACTGGCCATGCCCTTCAATGGCCTTGGGATATCTGGCCCTGCCCCTCACTGGACACTACAGCAGGAGAGTTTGTCCTGCCCCACCATGGGAGAGCCGTCCCCCTCCCCCATCTCAGGAGAGTTGGCATGGTCCTGATGGCATGGTCCTAGAAGAGCTGGCTCTGCCCCTCACCTGAGAGAGCAGTCCCAGTGGCCTGGACCAACCAGGTCAGTTACTCCCAGACTCATATCCAGGGCCTTGGGTTGGTCCATTTTAACATTTACTCCATCTATGATATCCAAGAGGAGTTTTGTTGAGGGTCCAGTGATGATGGAGTGCCAGAGGTCTTGACCCAGACAAATGACTCATTGCAATGAACATTTTGCAGGTGGGGCTGATTGGACAAAAGGGTACTGTAAATGGAGTTTCTCTGTCCCTCCCCATCCCTCAGCCACTTCCAAATAATCACTCAGAGGTTTATATTAATTATAAATGCTTGGCCAATGGCTCAGGATTATTATTAGCTAGCTTTTACATTTAAATTAATCCATTCCTATTAATCTATTTATTGCCACATAGTCTGTGGCTTACTGGTTCTCCAGCATCCTGCTTCTTGGGTGGCAGCTTGCAGCATCTTCCCTGACTCCTCCCCTCTTCTACTGAGTCCCTAGTTTGATTCTTCCACTCAACCTTATCCTGCCTTGCCATAGGCCAAAACAGCTCCATTATCAATCAATGAGAGCAACACACACTCACAGTGTACAGAACATCCATCTCACAGCATGTCAAAAGAAAAAAAACGCACTAAATTAGGGTCAGGGCAGGGTTTTATTTATAAAAGGGGAGGATAGATAGGATAGAAAGGTAGATTATTAAATCTACTTGTAAACTAAAAGAGCAACTATCAGTTTAAAATAATTTACATTGGTATGGATTCTTGTATATTGATACAA
>CABHPR010156137.1:0-34831 GCA_902168415.1 Peromyscus melanophrys
ATAGAGCTACAGTAATAAAAACAGCTTGGTACTGGCATAAAAACAGAAATGTGGACAAATGGAATCAAATTGAAGACCCTGACATTAATCTGCACACCTATGAACATATAATTTTTGACAAAGAAGCCAAAAGCATACAATAGAAAAAAGAAAGCATCTTCAACAAATGGTGCTGGCATAACTGGATATCAACGTGCAGAAGGCTGCAAATAGATCCATATCTGTCACCGTGCACAATACTTAAGTCCAAGTGGATCAAAGACCTCAACATAAATCCAGCTACTCTGAACCTGCTAGAAGAGAAAGTAGGAAGTAGTCTTGAACGCATTGGCATAGGAGATCGCTTCCTAGGTATAACACCAGTAGCTCAGACACTGAGACAAACGATCAACCAATGGGACCTTTTGAAACTGAAAAGCTTTTGTAGAGCAAAGGATACGGTCAACAAGGCAAAGCGACAGCCCACAGAATGGGAAAAGATCTTCACCAGTCCCACATCTGACAGAGGACTGATATCCAGAATATATAGGGAACTCAAGAAATTAAACACCAAAATTCCCAACAGTCCAATTAAGAAATGGGCTATAGAACTAAACAGAGAATTCTCAGCAGAGGAAACACAAATGGCTGAAAGACATTTAAGGAATTGCTCAACATCCCTAATCATTAGGGAAATGCAAATCAAAACAACTCTGAGATACCATCTTACGCCAGTCAGAATGGCTAAGATCAAAAACACTGAGGACATCTTGTGCTGGAGAGGATGTGGAGCTAGGGGAACTCTCCTCCACTGCTGGTGGGAATGCAAGCTTGTACAGCCACTTTGGAAATCAATATGGCGCTTTCTTAGAAAACTGGGAATCAATCTCCCCCAAGATCCAGCTTTACCACTCTTGGGCATATACCCAAGGAATGCTCAATCATACCACAAGGGCACTTGCTCAGCTATGTTCATATCAGCATTATTTGTAATAGCCAGAACCTGGAAACAACCTAGATGCCCTTCAACTGAAGAATGGATAAATAAACTGTGGTACATATACACAATGGAATACTACTCTTTGGGCCATTTTTTTCTTTCTTTTTTGCAGCTGGCTGGCTGTCCTGATTCCCATTATGACTCAGCATTGTGATATGCCTCCTGGTCTCAGTTCTTTGTTCTTCCCTCCCAACTGGTGACTGTTGGGCTCTCTCTCTCTCTCTCTCTCTCTCTCTCTCTCTCTCTCTCTCTCTCTCTCTCTCTCTCCATTCCTTTCCCCTAGTTCATCTTTAGGGCACACACTGTTTATTTTAGATTCATCCTGGCATTTCGACATAAGGGCTGGCCAACCAGGAAACAGAATCAAGAACTGACCTCTTGAATGTTTTTCCCCCCTCTGGAGACACTGTTTGGGGAAATCAGCCACAAACCACTTACACTCAATTCCACAAACATAAGTCTTTTCTTTCATTTCTGGCCCAAGACCTCACAAAGGACCCTCTGCATCTCTGAACCAACTGAAGTTTCATGCCTGGGGCTACTCTCCAGGAAAAACTGAAGCAATCTCACCCTGTTGGAGTGACCCTCACAGCCCACTTGGGGTGTGGTTGAAAATTGTTAGTCTATTAATCTGTTCTTGAATCTGCTTACATGACCACCAAATAAGAGCCATAAAGGTGGTCGCCAGTATCTGAAATTCATGGTCAGGCTTCTGGCTCTCTCCTTCTTGGAGGAGCAGAAACATTTCTCTCATGATATGACAGTTCCTTTAGTCCTGTCGCTCACCTGTCTATCATCTCCCACACTCCCCGCCCACCCTCCTCCCACCCTTTCCCTGCCAGGGTTTGTCCTCATGCCAATCTGTCTCCATCCCATATGCCTCTGAGTACAGGGAGCCACTTTCACTGTCAAGGCCAGCTGCTCATGGCCCCACCTAACAGCGGCATCCCTGCCTGTCCTGGCTGCCCCCAGTAAACATAGAGAGGAGCTTTTGCTCTCTAGGCTGGCTGCCATGGACCCAAACAGCTGTGGCCTCCTGTGCCAGCCTGTCTGCAGCTCAGTGAGAGAGTGCAGGTATCTGTGTGGTGGTGTGACCCAGCTGAGATCCATAAGCACAAGCTGCAGGGAACTTCAGCAGCTGCCAGCTGCATGGTGGGGCCCAGAAGAGATCTGCCTGGCCACAGATCATTTCCTAGCACGAGGAACTTGAGCAATAGCTGAGACAGGCTATCAACTCCCCCCTAAACCCAGCCTGTAGTACCAGAGTCGCCAGGGGTCAGGCATTCAGACTGTGCCTCCCCATTTAAAAAAGGCAGCAGATCCGAGTTGTCACACCCTCCTGCCCCATAAGACTGCTGCTAATGTACACTGTCCTCCCCCTGCCAATTTTGAGATAAGCCCACCTCTCAGGCTTCAACAAATACGCATTGTCCTGCCATTTCTCCCCCTACCCATATAAGCCCATGAGCTGACCCCCATCCCTGCTAAACTGGTGGCACCAGAGGAGGTGGGTCTGCCTGAACCCTGAGTGCTTTCTCCTGCCTGTCCAGTCCCAAGGGCGGAGAGAAGAAGAAGGCTGACTACCTGAAATCTGAGAACTCTCTAATAGGTGGAAACTCGAGCCCTTGGACATCATTTGTAGCTGGAGTATTCCTGTGTCCACCCAACTCCTGAAGCCACTAAGACCCAAATATATACACAGATGCTTATATTATTTAACCTGTTTGGCCTAATGGCTCAGGCTTCTTGTAATCTAGACCTTACATCTGAAGTTAATCCGTTTCTATTAATCTATAAGTTGCCAAATGACTTGTGGCTTATCAGTACTTTATATCTTCTCATGGCAGGGGCAGCTGGCGGCATCTCCTCATTCAGCCTTCCACTTCCCAGAATTCTCCTCTCTCCTTATCATGTCTACACTATACTTCCTGCCTGGCTACTGACCAATCAGTATTTTATTTATCAATTATCAGAGCAACACCTTTACAGGATATAGTGAATAATATTTCTGAGAGAAACATTAGAAGGTATTATTCTAAAGAATGGTCACCAGCTATCCTGATTGTACAAGAACAGGGCACAACAACTAATGATCTTTCAAAAACACCAACAACTCTACCTTTAAAATGGTTAACAGACAAGCTTGTATGGGTTCAGCAATGGCCTTTAACAACAGAGAAATTTCAAATTTTAGAACAGCTGGTACAAGAGCAGTTAAATGCTCAGCACATTGAATAATCAAGCAGTCCTTGGAATTCTTCTTTATTTGTTATTAAAAAGAAATCTCTTAAATGGAGAATGGTAACAGACCTAAGAGCAATTAACAAAGTAATTCAACCAATGGGCTCTCTACAATCTGGAATTCCATTTCCTACTCTGTTACCTAAAGGATGGCCTCTTATAGTTATAGATTTAAAAGACTGTTTCTTTTCAATACCCTAACAAGAAAAAGACAGGGAAAGATTTGCCTTCACGATGTCTACTTATAATAATTCTCAACTGTTTAAGAGATATCAATGGAGGGTTCTCCCACACGGGATGTTGACTATCCCAACCGCTATTTTATTTTATTCAATATTTTATTCAACAGCCATTGGAAGTAATATGTAAAAAATTTCCTAAATCTATAATGTATCATTATATGGATAGTATTTCACTAGCTGACTCAAATGCGGATACATTAGAAAAAATGTTTGAAGAAGTAAAGAAAATTTTGCATTGTTGGGGATTACAAATTGCTCCTGAAAAGATACAAAGAGGAGAATCTATTAATTATTTAGAATATAAAATAGGTCTACAAAAACTTAGACCCCCAAAAGTTGCAAATTAGGAGAGAACTCTAAAGGATATGCTAAATAAACAGAAAGGGGTAACAAATCCCCCAGAAATAGATTGCATAATGCTCTATTAACTTTGAATCTTCTCAATGCAAATGAGAAAGGAACAACAGCTGCAGAGACATTGGATAATAGAAAAAACTACAGAATTAAATAAGTCTATACACTTTAAAGATGTGCTGAACTCAGAATGGAAACCATGATATGTGTTATGTTGTGGACAAGGTTTTGCTTTTGTTTCTACAGGAGAAGATAAGCTATGGATACCATAAAAATTGATAAAGGTTCAATTTGAACATGAGAGACCTGTTAATTAGAAGAGGTGATAGTTCAACAACCAGCATGATCATCCAATTTAAACTAACTTATGCCACTAAAAAATGCTTTTCATTTAATCAGATATAACTTGCCAAAAGGGAACCTCCCCAAAATTAGTCTTAGGGAAAGGTTTTTGTTTTTGTCTTTTAGGAGAATGAAGGCTAAGGAATCCGAAGAACACTGGGCAAATGAGACATCTGTAGAAAAAGGACAAATCAGCTCTTCCTTTCCACTCTTTCCTCCCGTCAGGCCCCCTCTCTCCCTCCTCCCTTCTGTCTCTCTGTCTCTCTTTCTCTCTCTCCTCTCTCTGTCTATCTCTCCCCACCCCCCCAATAAAGCTCTAAAAAGTTAAAAAAAAAAAAGGACAAATCATCTAGAAATAAATGTCTCATAAAAAAGAGTAAATTGGCCTATTAGTACATAATCTATAAAGATTCATAAGTCTTCCTAAATATTTGTTTCTGCTCTTCTCTAAAGACACTTAACACAAATGGTCTTCTTGTAGTCCCGGTTCAATTAAAAATTAAATCAGCTTTGGAGTTGGAAAATAGCTCTCTCCTTCTTTAAACCCAAGCAAGTTGTTAAAAGGAAAATGCAAAATCTCTGTATCATTCCAGAAGAGCCACCTTCTGATATGGGACAGAAGAAAATGAAAAAATTAAGAGATTCTTCTATTGCTACTAATCTCAATTCTTTGACTCTATTTTGATTCTTTAAACTTTTCTTAAGGTGTAGCATGAATCTTAAAGGTCTTATTAATAAAAACAAACCTGGAGCCAGATATTGGGGTGAATGCTGAAAGATCAGAGAAGCAGAACAAGCTGCAGCTTCCTCAACTTGCCATTTCCTCAGCTGATCCTGTTTCCTCAGACTGGAAGCTTCTGAGTCCTCATCCAAATGTATCTCAGCTGAAACTGCTGCTTAAAAGCCTAAAAGCTTAACCAGGCTATAGTTCCTAGTCCTCATGCCTTAAATACCTTTCTGACTCATGCCATTACTTCCTGGGATTAAAGGGGTGAGTCACCATGCCTGGATGTTTCCAATGTGGCCTTGAACACACAGAGATCCAGGCAGATCTCTCCCTCTGGAATGCTAGGATTAAAGACATGTGCTACCACTGCCTAACCTCTATGTTTAATATTGTGGCTGTTCTGTTCTCTGACCCCAGATAAGTTTATTAGAGTGCACATACCACCACATTAAGGTATGAAATTTATATCAAAATTTATATGATTATATATATATGTATAGTGTGTATGTATTAAACTTTTGTTATGATATTAATGGTCATATAGAGTACTAACTAATTGTAGAAAAAAAGGTTCAATTAGTAGCCTATACATGATTTTATGTTCTAGTCTCTATCAGTTTTTTGCAGGGAAACATGACCAGGCCTAACTTCGAAATTGAAGTCTCCAGAAAGATGATGAGGCCCCAAAACAACAATTCCATGTGGACAATAATAATACCACTAAGCTGAAAACATCACCAAAAGATCAGCTTTGGACTACAAAACTGCCCAGAACAATTTTGTGGCTAGCTGAGATGATCCAGCCTCACAGACTACTTGAACAAGGGCTTGAAACAAACCCTGCACTTTGGTATTATGCAGAGACTGGACAACAAATGATGTAGCTTCCTCTCCTGGAACTTGACAATTAACCCAAAAATTTTCTTTTCAGAATCCCCTAAAGATGCCTTTGCTCACAACCAGCAAAAGAGGTAGGGTGCGGGCAGGTGGTTTTTGGTCTTTCAATGGGTTTTGGGCTTGGGATAATTTTCATTGTTTAGGACGGTTGGTTACAAGTTGTTAATGGTTAGGAAAAGGAGTTTAGGTTTAAGGTTCTTGTTTGAAAAAAAAAGAGATAAAGAAATGATAAAGGGTAGATTTTTGAATCTACTCTGAAAAGAAAAAAAAGAGGATATAGATATAAAGATAAAAAGGTAGATTATTAAATCTACTTACTTTTAAAAGACAATTACTATTTTTAAATACTTTACATTGGATTGGATTTTTATATATTATATACAAATTATATATAGAGAGATTGATATTGTTAGAAAATGCTGTACATATATTTCTAGTCTTATTCAGGATATTGTGCTTATACAGTTCATGTAAATATGAAATGCAATTTGCTAATCCTTGGATCTTATTATTACCAACTATTAGGGTATAAAGAAATGAAAGTCAGTTGTTAGACATTTCAATTGAACTTGTAGTCATATTAGGTATGTTTTCATGGCTAAACAGACATATATTGTAGATAGACAGGTCATCTTCAAAACCTTCAGAGATCTACAGAATAAGGCATTTAAAGTGTTTTAATAACTTATATTTTTTTTCCTTTTTTATGACTATGAGACATGTTGGCTCCTGGCAGCACCAATCTACTTAAGAGAAGATATGGGCATTGAAGAAACTGCATATGGAATAAACTTTCATTGTGGCAAAAGTTAACCACTGGACAATAAAGTGCCTTTAGGCTGAAGATGATGCTCCAGTGGTTTGCAGAAACCTCGGGTGATTGTCCAGGCAGCTGTCTGTTTCTTTCAACTCACATATTTTTGGAAGCCACTTGTTTGCACTTCCTGTTTTACTAGGTAATATTATTTTCTTTTTGGGTCTCTGAGGGAGTTGAAGATTAGATAGTTATAGTTTTCCTTGTTAAGAATTTCAGAAAAGAAACTCACTAAAAAGGTATAAATTGTTTAAATTTGAAAGACATTATAAGATTATTCTCTGTTAGTAATATAAGTTAGGATTGAAAATGAATCAGGTACATTTTGGACTTACCAAAATAGGATGGATAATGGAATATTTTCTCTGAGTTTGTCAAATGCAAATGGACTAGACATTGTTGATGTGTTTATTGTTTGTATATATTGTATATAGTTATTGTACTTATTGTATATAGTTTTTCTCATAACTTTATTATTTTTTTATTTTTATTAGAAAAAAGGGGAAATGTGGTGATATTTTATTTATATGTTAATAAATAAAGTTTGCCTAGAGATCAGAGGACATGGCCAGCCACAAACAAAAGTCAGAGAGTGGTAGCACAGACCTGTAATCTGATCACATGACAGGCAGTGTCTCTGTGTGTTAAAGGAGACTGCCAAGTGTGTTGACACATGCCTTTAATCTCAGTACCAACTCTAGAGACCTGGAGGTCTGTACAGACAGGCAGTGATGAGGAAGTGAGGTGGCTGGGCCAAGAGCCAATAAGAAGGCAGAACAGCAAGGCAATAAAGTCGCTGGTTAAACAGGAATAAGTGCTCTCTCTCGGGAAGCCATGGTGAGCTAAGGTTAGCTGGTGGCTCTCACTATTTCTATGATCTCTATGGCTTTCACCCCTGTATTTGGCTTTGTGTTTCTTATTTAATAAGACTATTTAGAAATTTGTCTACATGACTCATAAGCTCGATACCAAAAGATGATGACATGCAGCCCAGTGCCAACCAGGAAGCATTATGGCAGCTGGAAGCAGAACCTGCCAAAAAGTGCACACATAAATATCTTAGTCCTTTGTTTAATAAACAAGATTGCTTGCAATTTCCTAGACCGTGTGTCGTTGTTTCTGTGTCTGACCACCTCTTGCCCCCTGGGATCAGAGACATTGGGATTCCAGCTGCAGAGCCAGCAACAGGGTAACCAAGAAAAACTATGTTATTGTCCTTGATCTTCATAATTTATCAGTTCTTAACTATTTATAATTGATTATCTCACTGAAACCTATGGGATCATTTTAGTTCTTTTAACTGGTAAGAACATTAACATTCAACAGATCTAGTTACATTTACATGTATTTCATAAAAAACTTTTTAACTCATTAATATTGAGTCTATCAGCTTAGAGAAAATTAGAACCCTCTTTAGACCCAAATATCATTTATGATTTTGAATTTTCATTTTATGTTTTATGTTGTAGCAAATACTGGGAAATGTTTTTTTTTAAATTTTTTCTCAATGAGTGCTGAATAGATTGAACAAAATTAAATTGAATTATGAGTTATTTGTGAAAACTTACCAGTTGATTAAAGATTAAAAATTTAATTTCTTGCAAATATCTGTTTAATATATGTGTATGTCAGTTAAAACATTCTTAACAACCTGAGATATAAGAACTCATGTCAATTACAATCCTCATTTCTGTAACTGGTCATGTGGCCTTAGCTGATGTATTTAAATACTGTCCTTTACTACCCATTCTATACTCCCTTCATCCTTAAAAAGCACTTCAACAGGTCTTGGTTCTTTTCTTGGAGGAGTGACCCATACCATCCTTCTTAAAATGAAGATGTGCCTGCTGATTTAATTGGCATGAATGTCATGAGAGGAACCAACAGCTATCTCACCTAATTTAAGTCCTGTTTAACAAATGGAAAAACATGGCACCATTTCCCAGAGCAAGGACCAATGGCTAGACAGGTCATGGACCCTAAGTGAGAATAATACCACTATGTTCTGTTAAATAGACATAGTATTTAAATGACTCCTAATGAGTTACTGTTATAGTCATAGATTAATGTATCTCTCAACTCTCATCAAGGGAGCTTCTATTTGCAGTAGATGGTGAGTAACACAGGACACAGAAACTTATAACTGGCCAAGATGTAGAGAATAAGATACTGAAGTCTTCCCAGCCTTAAATGGGGTATCTCTCTCATACTCTTCCTCTCAAGTCTCAGATATCACTGGAGTTGTGGGGGTAGAAAGACTGTTACAGCCAGAAGCTATAAATGACAAAAAGGAAACATTGTTTTCTGGACACAACTGGGCAGTTGTATATTAATTCAGAATGATTGAGTCAGCTGGCATCAAATCAGTTTAAGCTCATCATATTAAAATCTCAGTATGGAGTAGGGATTTGGGCATGAAATTCCACCCGTGGATGAAGATTTAATATAAGGAATAGCTGTTGCAAGAGGGGACATCAGTTTTTTTGTTTGTTTGTTTTTTGTTTTTGTTTTGTTTTTTAAGATTGTTGTATCTGGTAAGTTGACCATGCTACTACAGTGGAAGATCACTCATGGAAGAATATAGACTTGTATAAATTGGATTTGATAGGTCAATTTTTTACAGACAAAAAGTTGGGTGAGTATAGAAGGGATCTGGCCACAAGAAGAATGGTGTTAGCTATGAAAATAATAAAATCACATTTTAAGAAATTCTCAAAGAACTAATTTAAAAATAGATATATTTGATGAGTTGATATAATAATTCAACAAAAAATATAATTAGTTGTATTAAGTATAAGAATTAGTTTAAATTCATGTGAAGTATAAATTAAAAGTCCTGAAATCTCTTTGCCTTTGTAATTTTTTTATTCCCATTATAAAAGATAACCAATAAGTAGTAAATATAGTAAATAACTACACTAGAAAAAAACCTGAATGAGAAGGAAGAAACAAATAATTGTTTATGGTAGAAGAATATGTTTACTTTTAGCCTCACCAAGAACATCTCAAGAAACAGTTTAGTGGGAAAGGGCTTATTCTAGCTCCCAGTTCATGGTTGCAATCTATCATGGCAGGGAAGGTAAAGCTACAGTAGCTTTAATCATCTGATCACTTTGTATTAGCATCCATGAAGCATAGAACAATGAACATTTCCTAGTGTCATGCTAACTTTTCTTCATTTTATACAGTTCAGGATCTCTTGCTCAGGAAATAGCCACACCAACAATCAACATGGATTTCCCTACACCAAGTAATTCAATAAAGACAATCCCCAACATGTGTGCCAAGAGACACATGAGGCACAATGCATGGCTGATTCCAGATTCTGTCATGTTGACAATTAATAATCCTACACTGTTTCAAGCAAGAGATTAGGACAAGGGAATTATGACACTAAGTCATACAGTCAACCGAATTGGATCATATATGTATGACTATGGATGAATTTGAATTTTACTTGGAGACATGGTTTTGGATGCAATTAATTAAAAGAATAAATAGAAGGATTATATGATTTGATTTATTTAATAACAACACTTTTGTATTCCCTTTAGTAAACATACAAAATGGAGAAAAAGATGGAAGTAAAGAAAAGAGATATGAACTGTGTAATAGAGGATGATGAACTTGGAAAGACAATGTGAGATATTTAAAAATTAAATGTGGTCTATAAGAAAGAAGGAAAGAGAAAAAAATAAAAGCCAACTTAAGAGCTTTTGGCTTGAGCCACGATAAAGATGTCATTTCTGTTTACTATGTGAGAAAGACTGAGAATAGAATACATTTTAGAATGTCAATTTAAAAAAAAAAGAATGTCAATTTTTAAGCTGTTATCAACTATAGGATGTAGCATGAATCTCGCTGAATCCTCAGCTGGTCTTGTTTCCTCAGACTGGATGCCCCGAGCCCTCATCCAGAATGGGTCTCAGCTGAACTGCTGCTAGAAGCCTGATAGCTTAACCTGGCCAAATGCTTCTCCAGGCCAAATGCCTCTCCAGGGCAAATACCTCTAGTTTCTGGTCCTCACGCCTTATATACCTTTCTGCTTTCTACCACCACTCCCTAGGATTAAAGGCTTGCTTTCTGGGATTAAAGGTGTGGGTCACCATGCTTGAGTGTACCCTTGAACACATGAATTTCTGCCTCTGGAATGCTAGGATTAAAGGCGTATGCTACCACTGCCTATCCTCATGTTTAATATTGTGGCTGTTCTGTCTCTGACCCCAGATAAGTTTATTAAAGTACGCAATATTTTGGGGAACACAATACCACCACATTTCCTCTCTTTTTGTCTAAAATTAAAAAAGCTTATAACTAATACAAGAAAAACTATGTCCAATAAGTATATACAATACATATAGTCAAGATTACATTAACGATGTCTAGTCCATTAACATTTGTCAGATTCAGACAAAAAACTCCATTATATATATTAACAATGTCCAGTCCAGTAACATCTAATAAACTCAGACCAAAAAATTTTCATTATTTATCTTATTTAAAACAAGTAATTCCTTTTTAAAAGTAGATTCCATAATCTCCCTTTTTATCTTATCATATCCATATTCTCTCTTTTTTCTTTTCATAATACATTCAGTAGTCTACCTTTTGTCATTTTTATATCTTCCCCTTTTTCTCCAGTGTAGATTCAGTGATCTACCTAGTTATCCTATTATTTCTTTATCTTTTTTCTCAGAGTAGATTCAATGATCTATCTCATATCTATTTTCTCCTTTTCTTTTTTCTTTCTAGGGGTGAAGATATCTTTAGGGAATCTTGAAAAGAAAATTTTTGGGTTAATTTTCAAGTCCTGTATCATTTGTTCAGTCTCTGCATAATAAGAAAGTTCAGGGCTTGTCATAAGTCCTTGCTCGAGTAGTCTGTCAGGCTGGATCATCTCAGCTAGTCATCTCGAAATTGTCCTAAACAATTTGTACTCCAAAGTCGATCTTTCCTTGGTGTTAATCAGCTTAATAGCTTTACCCTAGTCCATGTAGAATCATCATTGGGGAATCCTGTCATCTTTTTGAAGATTTCAAAGTCACTGTTAGGCATGGTCATGGTTCACTGCAGACTTTTTTTTTTTTTTTTTTTTTTTTTTACCTCCTCTGTGGTTTGGAGCAATCACAGTCTGATAAATGCCTGTCTCTTGGAACCATGAACATTCTTCCCTAGAAGATAATATCTTCACATCAATTTCTCCCCACCATTTGTCTTGCCAAATTTTTCAAACTGACCTTTGCCGATGCTCTCTTGTAACATGATGGTCCTGGCAATTCTTCTCTGAACCAGCAGTAGTAAACTTTTCGTCCCAGGTAGCAGCATCACTGCAATCACCAACATGATGAGAAGAAGTCGGCAACTCAGAGCAGCAGCTGCTGCCTCCATAGTTTCACCGCCACTGTTTGTGGCTCAGTCCGGCCTGAAGCTTCTCCCAAGCCTCCTAGGCCGGCCTCAAATTCGGGATCCTCCTGCCTCTCCCTCCTTCAGTAAATCTTACTGGTATGCACCACCACAACCGGCTGAGTGTAGCTCGGGCCTTTTCAAGAATTCGTACCACTAACGTTGGGCGCCAGATGTAGCATGAATCTTAAAAGTTCTTATTAATAAAATCAAACCCGAGGCCAGTTATTGGGGTGAACACTGGAAGGTCAGAGAGACAGAATAAGCCACAGCTATCTCACCTCGCTGAATCCTCAGCTGGTCTTGTTTGCTCAGACTGGATGCCCCAAGCCCTCATCCAGAATGGGTCTCAGCTGAACTGCTGCTAGAAGCCTAAAAGCTTAACCAGGCCAAATGCTTCTCCAGGCCAAATGCCTCTCCAGGGCAAATGCCTCTAGTTTCTGGTCCTCACGCCTTATATACCTTTCTGCTTTCTACCACCACTCCCTGGGATTAAAGGCTTGCTTTCTGGGATTAAAGGCGTGGGTCACCATGCTTGGATGTATCCTTGAACACATGAATTTCTGCCTCTGGAATGCTAGGATTAAAGGCATATGCTACCACTGCCTATCCTCATGTTTAATATTGTGGCTGTTCTGTCTCTGACCCCAGATAAGTTTATTAAAGTACACAATATTTTGGGGAACACAATACCACCACAATAGGAGATTATGTATATCTCAAAAACCTCAAGACATGACATATAATGTTTTTACCATGAAGAAATTATATGTGATTGAGAAAACAATGGTTTAAAGTGAATTAAAATATCACAATGTACCACTTTAAACCGAACTTTTTAAAGGGTTTTACCTATTAAATAAAAATTAACATAAAAAACAAAAGCCCAAACAAAAATATTACAAAATGAAAGTAGGATATAGTAGCTTAGCATATTAATTTCAAGATATGTACTAGACAGATAGTTAAGTTGACCAAGAAGTAAGACACACCAGTATAAACTTCAGGACAGAGAGGATAGATGTGAATATGTAAATGGTGTTAAAGCCAAATGAGTGGGTAAGATCATTAAAGGAAAAGATGTAGCTTGACAAGACAACAGATCGTAGGACTAAAACATGGAGCTGCCACTATTAATGTACAATAAGTGGTGAACTAGAAAAAGAAATGATTATGGTGCAGTCAAGAGAAAATTTCAGTATCTAAGTGGATCCAAAGTAGAGAAGTGAAACATATAATGAAAAGAAAGAAATATTATGTGTTACAGTTAATGCTGCATGTTACCACATAAAGTGAGGACTGAAAATAAACCCAGGGATTCCTAATCTGAAGGTCAATTTGGAACTTTAAAAGCTAAGCTTGGTTGAATCCAAAAGTGAAAGCCCAATTGAAATGAATAAGGGAAAAGATTGAGATATGAATTCTAGACATTGAAAACTGTTTCAAGAGGGTTCATTGAAAATGAAAGTGGAAGAATTAGGAGTTACATTGAAGAGATCTTGAGGTCCAAGATAGCTCCTGTTCTTCATTTTATAAAATCAGAGAGATTACAGAACATCTTTATATTAATGCAAATAGTGAAGTTGAAAGTGAAAATTCAACAGAGAAAAAGGAGTCCTACTGCATCAATGTCCTTTGTAAGTAAGAAGGAATGAGACTCAATGAACACGTGGAATGATTAGCTTTCTGTAGGATGAAGTCTATTTAATCTACAACAACAAAATCTCTTAGATAGTCTTATGAATATGTGCCTAAATCTATAATCTAATTATGGCACTAAAATCTTCTTGAGAGTTTCACCACGTGGTCAATTCTGAAATTCCTCCTGGCTGTAATTGACTAAAAAGAGTCTAGACTTTAGAGAATGTAGCTAGAGGCCTAATTAGCTCCTAAGAACATACTGGGTACATTGTAAAGAGACTGCTGATTTAAGTGGGCTGGAGTGTAGGAGTGAACCTTACCACACTGTGCTTTTGGTCCTAGAATTTTAGCTTCTCTTGATTATTTTTGGTACTGTTGGGTAGATGGTTATTTTAGAGCATGAATCACTTCAATTACATATATTAATGCACTTGACTTAGGAGTATCCTCTTAAACTAGTAATGCATTAGAAAAGCCAGCAAAGTTATTTGTGATTTTTATAGAAAAGCTGCATTCCTTGTTTCTAGTGAATGAAAGAAATTTCAGACTCTTTTTGTGTCTATGTTTATATTTCCTATCACAGTGTCTGCCCACTTAATTATTCACAAATAAAGCATTGGTTATTTTAAGCCTTGTGTATTACATATAAAAATGGCCTAAAATTATTATCTGACATGGTAATCTTTCATTGTATAATTTACAATTTGACAGTAATGAAATTCATAAATAGCAATAGCAGTGCTACGAAAGACAGAAAACATTTACGTTATAATGGCCAGCTACAATAAGAAAATAACTTTTGGAATTGTTTCACTGTAACTTAGTTGTAAGTTATTATATCTGAGAAATAATGTTTCAATCTTTTTAGCCTTTAAATTAATATTTTAATCTAATTCTTACCTGCTCACAGTAGTTTATTTTAAGAAGAAATCTAATTATATAATCACACTAATCAATTTTTGTAACAATTACTTAAAATTTCCTTTGTTAAGATCTTTGTGTAATGATGGTGTGGAAACCCAGAAACTCTATACCTAGGAATATAGCTAGGAAAAACTAGATATCCACAAAGAAATTCACAAATGTTTACAGCAACATTATTTGTAATAAATCAAAACAATGAATTCAAATGAAGAATGAATAATTAAATATGTTATACATATAGTGAAAGATCAGTTGACTAAATGTAAATGAAATCAGGTGCAAAGTCACACATTATTTTTATTTATTTGAAATCTTCAGAATAAGAAAATTTATAAACAGAAGTTAGATCAATATATACTTTTGATAAAGGAGAGGAGAAAAACTGCATGTTGACAAATAATGCATATGAGGTTTCTTTAGAGAATAATGAAATGAACAACTTTTGGTACTAATTATGATTGCATAAATTTGTAAATATATAATAAATGACTGAACTGTAAAATGTATTTTGTGAATATATTATAAATTATTGAAATATAAACTTTAATAGTGCAAATTTTGTAGTTAATGAATTTTGTTTTAATGAGGCTATAATTTGCTTAAGAAATGGCATGGAAATTACTTAATTCCCTTTCAAATAACACAAGAATTTTATTCCTCTTATGTTATAAATAATATGGTCCATGCAATACACTGAAAACAAACAAAAACCTATGATAAAAGAATAGGCATTTTTCAGCATTTTTCCTTTACAGCAATTGATTTGGATTTTTAGAAATATTTTTCAAGTTAATTGAAATCTCAGACAATGAGTGTTGTCTGTACAGGGAGATGGGCAAGATGGGTATGGAAAAGTGTCATTTTGATGCCAATTTAATAAATGGAAATACATCTATAGAATAGAGTGATTTGTGTTGTATCATTGCTTCTTCCTTTTCACAACTGGAAAAAATATGAAAGCCATAAGAAATGTAGTCATGATTAACTTTGTATGACTCAGACAATATTGGAAATGTTGATGGAATAGTATCAAATTGCTATGGACCTAGACCATGATTTATAACCAGGCAATTCAAAAGTAGCAAGTCTTAATTTCTTCACCTCTTTTACAGAAATCAAGATGTGACAAGATAAAAACAATAACTGAAATATGGCAATAGAAATGCTAAAAGCTCAAAAAAGTCTATTTTTTTAAACAAATGCACAATTATAGTGTTAAGTTTACAAAACAGGTAGGCATGATTATCTTAGTTGAGCTCTAACTACATCTTGTTTTAGGGGGAGTTTATGGCCTTATTTTTATTATAGGAATGGCATAATCTTAGTGATTGGAATTCACTAGACTCTTATATCCAAGGAATGTCCTTCCCAGAAATTGAACTATGACTATTTTCTTTTTCCTCAGGGTTCTTTTCATGATATACTTTGCTATCAACATCTATGTGTCTGGGGAGCCCAATAAGAACATACTTTTGATCTTCTTTGCATGCTGCAATAGGTCTTGACAGAGCACAAATGTAAATCAAGTGATCCAAGCTATCATCTATTTACATAGTGTATTGTTTCACTGAATACTTATTATTCATTGAATTATAAGCAATATAATTTTTACACTGTTTCTGCTTGGTACTTTTATCTGATTTCATTTTCTCTCCAGAAGAAGCTTGTAAATAGACTAATCAAATCATTGATTTTTGGAGCCAAATAAATATGTTACATGTTGGCTTTTGCCACAAAAAAGCTTTGTAAACTTGTACTACTTATTTAACCTAGTTACAGTTCTTTTCTGTATAATAAAATAATAGGAACCAGATCCATACCAGATATTCAGTTAGTTAAATGTAGAGTGGATATGTCATCAACAAAATCACAGGTATAAAAGGAATCACCACAGGCAGCTAGTATATGCAGTTACTCTACCTAATTAAAATAATGCAATGAAGGTACTAGTACATTGTCTGGCTCATAGAAAAGGCTTCACTCATAATAGTCTCTATGATTCAAATTTCCTTGTTTCAACACTTTCCCTGTGGGCTCTTTCTAACTCTTCATGTGTGTTAGGTTAAATATCACTCTCTCAAGAAGTTTGATTACTTGATCATCATATCCAGGGCATTCTTTTGTTTCAAGAGTTTATACTGTAATTCTGATTTATGCGTATATACTCACTGATTAAGTTTCTTTCTTATTACAAGCTATATTATGGCAGAGACCATGTCTCCTTCATAGACATTTACCAATACATAATACAATGTATTCCAAAAGTAAAGCTTATTGCTTTCTGTGTAATAGACATTTGAATAATTAATTGAATGGGTGAAAACACATCCAATTATCATTTCCTTTCCCCATACCTGTGTTTCTGAATGTGGATTGTTTTCCTCATGGGTGACAGTTATCAATGTCTGGGGGCATGTTTAGGAGTCCTAAGTGTCATGAAATGGATCTCAGCATCTATTAGTGGAAACCATGAATGTTACTGAAGTTGTAAATATAATATGCATTCCCTCACTCAGACGTATTTATTTATTTTTTTATTTTTTTAATTTTTTATTTTATTTTATAATTTAACTTTATTTTACATAACAGCCACAGATTCCCCTATCCTCCCTCCCCCCCGCCCTCCCCACTCTCCCCCTAGCCCACCCTCTGTTCCCATCTCCTCCAGGGCAAGGACTCCCCTGGGGATTCAGCTCAGCCTGGTAGATTCAGTCCAGGCAGGTTCAGTCCCCTCATCCCTTCATCCAGACTGAGCAAAGTGTCCCTACAGAGGCCCCAGGTTCCAAACAGCCAGCTAATGTACTAAGGACAGGTCCCAGTCCCACTGCCTGGGGGCCTCCCAAACAGTTCAAGCTAATCAACTGTCTCACTTATCCAGAGGGCCTGATCCAGTTAGGGGCTCCTGAGCTATTGGTTCATAGTTCATGTGTTTCCATTTGTTTGGCTATTTGTCCCTGTGCTTTTTCCAATCATGATCTCAACAATTCTCGCTCATAAAATTCCGCCTCTTTCTCACCAATTGGACTCCCGGAGCTCTACCTGGGGCCTGGCATGGATCTCTGCATCCACTTCCATCAGTCACTGGATGAGAGTTCTACCACGATAGTTAGGGTGTTTGGCCATCCGATCACTAGAGCAGGTCAGTTCGGGCTTTCCCTCAAACATTGCCAGTAGTCTATTGTGGAGGTATCTTTGTGGATTCGTGGGGACCTCTCTAGCACTTTGCTTCTTCCTATTCCCATGGGGTCTTCATTTATCATGGTCTCTTTTTCCTTGTTCTCCCTCTCTGTTCTTGATCCAGCTGAGATCTCCCGCTCCCCTAAGCTCTCTTTCCCTCGACCCTTGCCCTTCATTAACCCCCCTCACATCCAGTTTGCTCAAGTAGATCTCATCCATTTCTCTGTCTTTGGGTGATCCCTGTGTCTTTCTTAGGGTCCTGTTTTCTAGGTAGCCTCCCTGGAGTTGTGAGTAGCAGTCTAGTCATCCTTTGTTTTACATCTAGTATCCACCTATGAGTGAGTACATACCATGTTTGTCTTTCGGAGTCTGGGTTACCTCACTCAGGATGATTTTTTTTTTCTAGATCCATCCATTTGCCTGCAAACCTCATGATGTCATTGTTTTTCTCTGCGGAGTAGTATTCCATTGTGTATCTGTAATGTTACCTTTAGTGGGCTCCCAAGTAATGACAGTATTAGAAAAGCTATAAGCATTTGAATCTTCAGTATGAATAGAAATAAAACAGTAGAATATTATTCTGTCTATTCATGTTGAGTATTAATCAGAATATGACTCTAGATGTAATAATTTGTTCCCTAGTTTTTTGTGGGTCTTCTCTTGGTTTTACATTTTTTCAAAGTTAATTTTACTTTTTTCTATTAATTTTTTTCTACTATATTAGACATTATTAAAACTCTGCAGTATATTCTGTCACCCAGATAAAAAGGTTTGTATCACTGCTCAGCATGTGCAAGATGTTCTTCTCACTATCGAGATAAAGAAGATTTTTGTCCTGAATAAGCTAATACCTCATGACTGGTTCCATATTATATTATAAAGCAATCTAGTAGCATCATGTGGGTTATATTATGATTGTCAAGTATTTTAATACCTGGAGTTGATATACATTGATGAAAATGAGCACTGATTGGTCTTCTAGGAAGTTCTCAAGACTTATCAGATTGTAATAATTTGAGTTCCAGAGGTGGGGAAGAGAATAACATGTATTCTTTCTGTATAGTAGCAAACATTGGATATGTACTTCAATCCCATTAAAACAAAAAAAAATCATATATTTCTAATATGGTGCACCAGTTTCACTCTAGGAAACCTAGCATAGTACTTTTTCAGCTTACATTTTTCAGGTACTCTTTAGTCATGGAGCACTGAAGATAAAAAGCATGATATAATCCAACATGTGGCCTGTATCAAATCTCATATATGTTTATTTCTTTTGAAGACATATCTATAATCCCAGACAAATGATTAACATGTCTCTTTTGAACTATTATAATAATCTTACAATGGTTTTCTTTTTGTCAATTCTGTTAAAATGTTTATTTCTTTTTTTAAGACCCTGGCTAGTCCTTACAATATAGAAGTTCATTTTATTCTCCATTTGCTAGATTCCCATTTTAATAAGAATAATGTCTTAATATACATGAACAAATATATATCAACATCTCTGGTTTATATACCCCACCCCATCAGTATTGATCACTTTGGTGTAGTCACATGTACCTCCAGGTTGTTTCTTGTACAGAGAAAAAGACATTTTTTTTTTTAAATCTCAGTACCTTTTTACTGGCTGCTTCCTTGGTTTAGAATGGTCTTCCTTACTTTTACTTAAATTATATTCTGCTGCTTGTATTTGTCAGGTTTTTTTTTTTGCCTCATTCTGTTCCTTAAGCTGCTTTATTTTCTTCTCATTATTTTATTTTGGATGATATTTCATTGTAAAAACATATTGACATTTTTCAGTAGTAAGGAAAATTTTTCTAAGATTCCAGGATGACAGTATTGATTGATTTATTGTTAACCATGTCCCTCTAATGGCTTGTCTGTGGAATCCATGAACTACTCTGTTTTCTTCACAAATGTATACATGGGGCAAGAATTGTTTCTAGAATATAAAAATTAATATAAATGTTGTATTGAGATTCATTTCCTGGATTTTGTTTAATATAAAAATTGCTCATGATGAAAATGTGTAAGTTTAAACTGTTTACTGTTGCTGGAGAGCTTCTCTCCAGGTCCCAACAAGCCCGGCAGTTCCAAAACCCACATATAAAACAATCACTCAGACGCTTATATTACTTTATAAACTATATGGCCATGGCAGGCTTCTTGCTAACTGTTCTTATATCTTTTTTTTATATCTTAAACTAACCCATTTTTATAAATCTATACCTTGCCATGTGGCTCGTGGCTTACAGACATCTTTACATGCTGCTTGTCCTGGTGGTGGCTGGCAGTGTCTCTTCCTCCACCTTCCTGTTCCCTCAATTCTCCTCTCTGTTAGTACTGCCTATACTTCTTGTCTGGCTACCGGCCAATCAGTGCTTTATTTATTAACATATTTATCATACAGAACATCCCACAGCACTTCCTCTTTTCCTCTTTTTCAAAAAGGAAGGTTTTAACTTTAACATAGTAAAATTACATATAACAAAACAATTATCGAGCAAGAATTACAGTTACAATATTAAAGAAGATATCCTATCTATCTTATATTTGTGAGTTTAAGGTTTTATATCTAACTTATCTTTTATCATAACTAAGGAAAAATTGTAAGTATCTAGTCTTCAAGCACATCAAAGACCTCAGAAGGATATAATATTACCTGAGAAATGGGAGAAGGATGCAAGCAATTTTCGGGAGTCTTGCAGGGTAGACAGGGACAGCTGACAGCCTGGACAGTCATCCAAAGATTTTGTAAAGTTGAGACATCTGTCTTTAGCTCACAGGCCTAGAGTCTCTCAGTCACTTTTCTCTGTGTCCTGTAGAATGTTTGGCAGTTTTCTCTGCAAAGCAGGAACCAGAAGGACCATTTTCTCAAGCAAAGTTTAGTGGTCACCTTCCTATGGGTCCTGTATGTCCAGTCGATCAAGCAGTCCAGGCAAGAACAGTTTCTTGCCCAAATGGCTATTTTTGCCAAGGTGAAGATAAACTTTATATGGAGTGTCTTCGATGCCCATCCTCCTCTCTGAAGTAAATCAGTGTTGTCAGGAGCAGACATGTCTCACTGTCCAGAAAGTCTAAATTTTTAAAATTTTTTAAATGTCATATTCTGTAGGTCTTTGAAGTATTTGAAGATTGCCTATCTCTCTGAAATATATCTATGTATACCTAGAAGACTTAACTAACATGGCTACAAATACGATTATCATAGATGACTAATTATTAATCAATTTCTTAATTACCCATTACAAATTTAAATAAGTTACATAAACATAATACCTCAAACAAAAGTAGAAATATACACACAGTATAACAAAATCAACTTTAAGTTTGTATCAATAAACTAAAATTTATATCAATGTAAAACATTTTAAACATGAACTAAAATCTATATCAATGTAAAATATTTTAAACAAGTTGCTGCTCTTTAAAAGTAGATTCATTAATCTACCCTTTTATCCTATCATCTCTATATCTATATCATATTCCCCCTTTTTTTTAGAAAGAGATCGCATTTATAATTAACCTATTTTAAATAAAAATATTGGTTTTTCTCTGTCCCATACCAGAGGGCTCTTCTGATATGGGACAAAAGAATCTTTTAACCTTTTATTTTAGGAATATGTCTGGGTTTAGAGAGGGAGTGAGCCCATTCCATCTCCAAAGCCAGCTTGATATTATTTGGGAATTTGGGCATAGATTCTCTTACTACTTCCTGGTGAAGGGGGGCTGCTGTATCTTATGGGAACATAAAGAAAATTTTAGGGTTATAGAGTAGTCTGTGATGGTGTATCATCTGAGCCAGTTGCCTTGAGACAGTTCTGGATGTTGGATCATCTGGGCCATGGTGTCATTGGAGACCTTTCAGGTGGTCTTGGCTGGTCAAACCTGATGTATCTTAATCTGGAACAAATCCATAGCCTCTGGCTTTCTGTGGAAACAAAAGCAGAACTTTTTTTACAAAGCAACATATCCTTATATCCAAATTTTGAAGTCAAGGTACCTTTAAAATTTACATTTTGGCATAATTCAACAGCTTTTACAATCAAATGTTTTTCTTCAATTACGAATATCAAAGAGAACATAATCCAGATTTTTTGTGTGATAGCCATCTTTATGTGGCTTAAAGACTTTATTTTTAAAAACTATCTATTTGTTTATATAACTGTTAAAACCTTCCTTTTTGAAAAAGAAGAAAAGTGGAAGTGCTGTGGGATGTTCTGTATGACAAATATGTTAATAAATAAAGCATTGATTGGCCAGTAGCCAGACAGGAAGTATTGGCAGGACTAACAGAGAGGAGAATTGAGGGAACAAGAAGGTGGAGCAAGAGACACTGCCAGCCACCGCCAGGACAAACAACATGTAAAGATGCTGGTAAGCCACGAGCCACGTGGCAAGGTATAGATTTATAGAAATGGGTTAATTTAAGATATAAGAACAGTTAACAAGAAGCCTGCCACGGCCACACATTTTATAAGTAACATAAGCGTCTGAGTGATTATTTTATATGTGGGTTGTGGAACTGCAGGGCTTGGTGGGACCTGGAGAGAAGCTCACAAGCAACAGTTTACTGATAATTTAATGATATAACACATATTATTTGTAGTTTTCTGGTAATTATTTAATATAGAAATTGATTAATTAACAGCACCTAGATTGAGGTCCTAGTTTGGACTATGAATAACATATACATTAAAAAATCATTTCACACTTTAATTTTTTTTCCTTTTCTTAAAAATTCTGTCTGTTTAACCCATGGCTATTTGATGCTAAAATTAGACAATTAATTAGATCATCTTATGTACTATAATGGGCATATTATTTGGAATGATATTTGGTATGTTATCCCATTTAAAGAAATTTAAAGTTTTTTCACTTAATTTATTAGATATATATGTATAATCTAATACCTATAGTATTGATGGAGTGGTGCATATTTATGTGCTTTTAAAACTTTTTGTACCTGCTTCAAACATGCAGTCAAAGAACTGAGAAATGACGATATAGTAAAGGTAATACTAGGTAACTTAAGAATATCAAATAATTAATATTCAATTTAGAAATTAGAGTACTTAAAAGATTAACTTTTCTGAGGGATTCTTTTATTGATACAGTCATATCAGTTGTTATGGTAAAGTAAACTGAGCAAATCAAATTGAATACATACAAAAGTTAATGTAAACCAACAGAAAGAGCTGACGATTAATTACCAAATACAGATTCATCAACTGGGTCAGGCAGAAGAGAAAATCAAATAAGCTTCTGTTTTTAATGGATGTTTCAATCATTTAATCATTTTCCTATTCTTTTCAAAAAACTGTTAATTATACTGAAAAATGGGTATTCTAATGCTGACATAAAGCTTGCTTAAACAGTAAAACTGTGAATTTACTGAAAGCGCCTAATCATTTAAGTATTTGCTTCCATCTAAATTACCAAGTTGTACAGATGGTAGGCTAACATATTTCTCTATATTACTTAACATCCATTATTCATAGATGTCTCAACTGTATTAATAGACTCCAGCTATTCATATTATATGTGATTAACAATACCTAAATTATCTTCATGGAATTATTTTTTTTAACTCAGTTCTTATTTGTAAGGATTTTTAATGTTAATTTTATACACATGTATAAGCACTGTGAACATATTTATTCTCACTTACCTTCTTCCTTCTCCTATCCACAACCACTAACCCAAATAGTCACCCTTCTACATTGTATAGATAACCATCTCTCTTATAAAACTTGCATAAGTTACAGAAAACAATGTTTCACAACACTCCTCCCAATTCTCTGGCTTTGACACTCTTTCCACATCCTTTTACAGGATGCCTAGAAAGAGGTGTTATAGATGCCCCATCTATAGCCAAGAACCCAATGGTTACTTACTCTCAGAACTTTGTCCATTTATAAGTGTCTTTACTAACAGTGACTTTTCAAAATGAAGTTTCTGTGATCCTGCCTGGCTGATATCAGCACTAGTCTGTGCATATAACCATACATAACTAGAATGCAGCTTAACCACACATCTATTTACAAAAATGTCAGTAATAAATAATCTTTAGTACCTTTGACCTTACCAGTCATAATTTTTTTAGAATACATTTACAGTACCAGTCATATATTCTCTCATTTTAAGATAGTTAATCAATTGTCTTAAGACAAACAAATCCTTATCAGCTACAGCTATTGTCCTTTCTTTACATTCCTATGCAATGCTTTCATTTATGGTTTGATAAAGTATAATAGTCAACTAATAATAATTTGTCATTCTTAATAAATAAGTAAGATACACACTGGATCAAGCATCAAATAGTTAAGCAACTATTAACTAATGTCTCCAATATTATCACTAATAACATGATAAATTATGACAGATAACTAAACACCATGAACTACCTTTTGAAAAGTTTTGATATACATGCAAATATTATCAAGTTTATTAAAAGAAATTCTGTAGCAGGAATCTTAAAGAGTCTTATTAATAAAATCAAACCTGAAGCCAGATATTGTGGTGAATGCTGGAAGATCAGAGAAGCAGAACAAGCCACAGGTACCTCACCTCGCCAGTTCCTCAGCTGATCCTGTTTCCTCAGACTGGAAGCTTCTCAGTCCTCATCCAGAATGGGTCTCAGCTGAACTGTTACTGAGAGCCTAAAAGCTTAACCAGGCCAAAAGCTTCTAGTTTCTAGTCTCCACGCCTTATATATCTTTCTGCCTTCTACCATCACTCCCTGGGATTAAAGGCTCACTTCTTGGGATTAAAGGTGTGTGTCACCATGCCTGGCTGTTTCCAATGTGGCCTTAAAATCACAGAGATCTAGAGGGATTTCTACCTCTGGAATTCTAGGATTAAAAGTGTGAGTGCCACCATTTTCTAGCCTCTGTATCTAGTGGCTGTTCTGTCTCTGACTCCAGATGAGTTTATTAGGGTGCACAATATTTTGGGGAACACAATACCACCACAAAATTCTTTTCTATCATTTAGATTTTATAAAATGCTTTTGTACCAATATAAATGTATTTGATCTTCTAAGACTTTTCCCAATGAATTGTTCATTTGCCTAAACATAAATTTTGTTTGGAAAACATCCACAAGTACATAGACAGTTTCAATATGAATTATTGATCATTGCTGGCTTCAAGATTTATGCCACATTTATCTGCAGAAGAAATTTGCTAAGTTTAGTTATGGCACTATTTGAAGTCAGCTTAGTCAGTGGGGAATTTTAATTAAGTTCTGGGCAGCCAGTATGTTTACCATATTCTGAAGCCAATTTTTTTTTTCACAATAGCCATAGAAAATTGGGCATGGGTACATGACCACCATTTGTAGACACAATTCATGGCCAGCAGGAAGGTTCAGAAGCTGTAAATTTGGCCCAGGATAATACAGAAACTCTAAACAAGCTTAACTGTTATATTGGGTTTTATTTCCTTTAAAGTAATAGCTAAGATTTTCACTTAGTGTCTGGAAAGTTTCTTTATCACTTGCAACCACACCTAGCAGGTGAATTTATTTTTTCAAAACTTCAATGAGCTCACCACATGACCCAAACTCACTAAAGTAGTTTTTCTTTTATGGACACAATTGTGTAGTTTAAACATCGTTTTCTTCATGTGTATTTCTTTCTAAATAAACTTTTTTCATTGTTTAAAGATATTTACCAAGTTGTTTTTTTCTGGTGGAATAAAATACAATAGGTCATACAGCCATACAAAGAATGGGTGGGCTCCTGATTCTGCCCCTTGTTAAAGTTTTTAATTTTGGGTCCCTTTTGTCTTTAAGATGTTGATAAAAATACTTATTTGAAATACATTTTTCTCACATTTAAAGTAAAATTTTCTATTTAGAAAATACTGAAATCTATAGACTAGAGAAAGAGTTGCATCTTCGACATATGATACTGGTGAAACTCAGTAACTGTGTGTAGAAGAATTAAAATAAATCCATTTCTACCACCCTGCACAAAACCCAACTCTGAATGCATCAAAGAAGCTCATCATAAGACCAGATAGGATGAACCTGATAGAAAAGAAAGTAGGGAACAGGCTTGAACTCAATAGCACAGGAAAGGACTTTCTGAACAATAGTATGGTCATTAAGATGAACAATTAACAAATGGGGCCTCATGATGCTAAAAGAAAAGTACACCACCATTCAAGTACAGAGGCAGCCTACAGAATGGACAAAGGTATTTAATAATTGTATATCTGGTAGAGGATTAGTATCTAGACTATATAAAGAACAACAACAAAACCCTGAACATAAAAAATTACTCAGTTAAAAATTATACCACAGAACTAAACAGAGTTCTTAAAAGATGGAACACAAATGACTGAGAAACATTTTTTGACACTTAGAAAATACGTACATTTAAAAATTATTTTTGAGATTGTAATATAATTACCACAGTAGTGGCACACATACTTTGGCAGTAGCCAACAGCTCTCTAATTGGACTTAAACCTGCTTAAGAAAAAGGAAATCATGCCTAGTACAGGAATCCTAACAAACTACTCAGTGAAAGCAAAGTCTTAGATGTTGGAGGAAAACCTATAGTCAATACTTTACTAAACCAGCATTATCCGTAACAATAATCAAAACATTGTCTTTATACCCACAGATGACATATGCTTTTAAAAAAAAGAAATGTTCAATATTTTTAGCCAATAGGAAAACTCAAACTTAAGACTAATTTTAGATTTGATCTTACTCCAGTCAGAATGGCCAAGATCCATTGAAAAAAAATGACAACACATGTTAGCAAAGCAAATTTACCCATTGCTGGTCAATGCAATCAGTCAAAACTGATACATCCTCTATGGATTCAGTTTGGAGGTTCCTCATAAAGATGAAAATCAATATACTCTGTAGCTGGAGATTTCTCCAGTCCCACTCAGGCCCCTGCAGTTCCGCAGCCCACTTATAAAATAATCACTCAGAAGCAGATATTAATTAAAATTGCTTGGCCATTAGCTCAGACTAACTATTGACTAGCTCTTACATCATGAATTAACCCATTTCTATTAATCCATAAGTTGCCACATGGCTTTTGGTTTACCTGTACTTTTTCATCTTGCTTCCTCTGTGTCTGGCTGGCGACTCCTGATTCAGCCTTACTGTTCCCAGCATTCTCCTCTTCCTTTGTCTTACTTATACTTCCTGCCTGGCTACTGGCCAATCAGCACTTTATTTATTAACTAATCAGAGCAACACATTCACAGCATAGAGAACATCCCACAGCACTACCCCAATATTTAACTATAGCACTGTTGGGCATATACCCAAATGATTCTATGTCTTTCAAAAGAGATGCTTGCTTATCCTTATTAAAAATAACCATACATTGAAAACACCCTATATGTCCATAAACTGTTTACTGAATAATAAAAATGTGACACATTTATACAATGAAATATTATTCAGCTGTTAATAAAATGAAATTATAAAATATTTCAGGTAAATAGATGAAGCTAGAAAAAAATCACCATGAGTTGATTAATCCAGACTCAAAAAGACAAAGATTGTATATTTTCTTTTATATGTGGATGTTGGCTTTTAACCCTTCCATATATATATATATATATATATATATATATATATATTATTAGGATTGTATATATATATATATTTGTAGATATATCTTCAGAGGTTAGATATCTAGTAAAGGACTAGGGAAAAGGAAAGAATCTATCAAATAAGGGGAAGTAGAATATAATTTATATTAAACTATACAGATATTATAAAATACAGACATAAAGGGGAAACTGAAATAGAAGGAAAAATGGGGAATGAGATAGGACAGAAGGATAAAGGATGGAATGTGGGGAAGGGCAACTGATATTAAAGGGCATTTGCAAAAAAAACCCCTAATACTCTTCCTAAGATATATACATATATGGAAGGAATTTAAATGGAATCACAATATAATGGGGGAGATAGTGTCCCAGTTAGACATCTTATGTCACCAAGTAAAACTTCTTGTGCCACGAATGACTACCATCTTGTTGAGTCATTGGCTGAGGGGGTCACATGGGTAAAATATCATAGACTATTGTCAAGACTTCTCTAAAACTTGATGGTAAGAACAAATTGATTAAGACATTTATTTATGTCATCAATAGTATTTGTGTCCAATTAGAGGATTTACCCCTACTGACTAACATTCATGGTGCTGGAATGTACTTAGCATGATACTGGGGAAGAAAAGTGATCAACACTATCATCCACCTGCAAACCCTGCAACCTACAACAGTGACCTGCCTGTAAGATATGCTGGTACAAGTATTGCACAAATGTTATGTGACTAACAAACCATTTTTAATTAGATTTATGATCGACTCTATGAAATAAGCCAATATTTTATACTCTAAAATGCCCAGGAACCTGAGACTAGATAGGTCATGAACCGATATAAAATTGTACAATTACCATATTCCTAAAGGAACATAAAAATAAAACAACTTCTAGTGACATATTGCTATGATAATTAATGAGATACCCACAACTAGAATATGTGCAGAAAGTGTGAGACTTGGAGTACTCAGCACTATATGGGATGTCTTTATCAAACCTTTACCTTCAAGACTCAGCTATTTACATGGAGAGACTGAGGCAAGATTGTAAAAGTCAGAGGTAGTAAATGACTCCAAAAAAACATCATCTTCCACACACAGCAAGACTAATACACATAGGAACTCTCAGAGACTGTGAAAACCATTCACAAGACCTGTGTAGGATCAGTCCAAACAAAATCCCAGTGGTGAGAATGGGAAATGGACAAAAAACCCTACCTCTAACCAAGAAGCTATGTGCAAGGGAAGGGAAAACCAGTTTTCTCCAATGAAGTGTCACTGGGAATATCAACCACATACCAGGGTAGGACTCATGCTTGGAGTAGTTGATCAACTTTGTGGTTGCTGTTCTTGTTGTTGCTGTTATTGTTGTCTGTGTGTAAGAACTTATGGTTTTATGTTAATATTTTTTGTTCTACTGGCTTTCTTATGCTTCTTGTTTCTTTTTGTTTGTTTTTTGTTTTGTTTTGTTTGTCTTGGCTTTGTTTTTTGTTGTTATTTACAGTTTTAGTTTTTAAGAGAGAAAAAACATGCGTTGGGTGGGTTGAGAGATGGAGAGGATTTGAGAAGAGTTTGGGGAGAGTAAATAATATGATAAAAATATATTTTGTGAATTTTTCAATTAGAAATTAAAAACCAAACTCTATACTTTATATTCACTGAACTAAACATGAGTTGTGATTTTGCAGAAAGATGTGGAAAATTTAGAATTCTTTTTTTATTATTTCTCATATCTTCTCTTAGGAATTTCAACTTGAATCATGAATCACTCAGATATAAAAGCTCAGTCATTTATATTTTTTTCTCTTCCTCAAAATCTTATGTACAATCAGTTTATAAGCCTTGTACTTCTGGTTCTAAAATATTCCTTGATTGTATATTATTTAAAATCCAGGGTCCCGGGGATTTTGCTATGTTTGGTGTGGGACATCTGAGGAAAAAATATCTACATACATTATGTTCTTATGTCTTTTAATTTTATTCCTCTAAGAGTGTTGTGCCCGGATAGGGAGCCCCAGAGAGACCACTGAAGACAAGCATACCGGAATGCAAAGCAGGGTTTAATTTGGCATATCCAAGAGCAATACAAGCCTAAGCAGGGACCCTGTCCAACACATCCAATGCAGTGGATGCTGGAGGAGGTATCTGGCCTGAATTACGCACTGCTTTTAAAGGCAAAATCCACAAAATTACAATAGCAAGAGTTTTCCATACATATATATTTCTGATTGGCTTAATTTTACCTCTAATGGGGGGGGGGGTGGATGCCTGTCACCATTTGTCATTGGCTGCCCTTAGGTGGGGACATTTCTGTGGCTAAGCAATTACCATTGAGACTAAGGTTGGGACACTCTGTGATCAAACAGTTACCCTGGAAACCAGTCATTACCAAATGAATACCTTGTGAAATGAATACCTTGTGACTCTGTAATTTGCACTTTCTAATTCCTGGAATCTCGGCTGACTGGTTCCAGTAACTCAAGACCTGTTCCTGTAACTCAAGGCCTATACCTAAAATGGAGAAAGCTTAGGCCTTATTTTTAAGATGAGGGCATTTTGGTCTCATTTTAGTTTCACTAAGACAAAATTCTATCAATACAGCTATAGCTCCATCAGGCATTCAGGGCAGAAATAACTCTAGACATACAAAGCTCTTTATCCATTTACTTTATTTCTCTGGTCTGAAATCCTGTCTACAAAGTTTTAGTTCCATTGGGTTCCCTCTTATAGTTCAGCTAACAACTAAGATCTTATGTTTCTACCTTCATCTTTGTTCTCTGTTTCCTCATTCCCCATTTCTACTACTCTCTACTCCTGGCTCTCATAGAACTCTACCCGAGATCTGCTTACACTCTACAGAACCTCTGTCTTTCCCTCTTCTCTCTTGCCATGCTGTTCTGTCACCTCTACAGAAAAATATCTGTCCTCCTCTCCCAGGCCAAGTTGTTGTTTCTCTGCCTTCTCAGGAATGTTCCTCCACCCTACCTTCCACCTTGATATGTAAAAACATCTATTGTTCTCAGTCAGTTGTTCTGGAGATGGTCTGAGCTTCATTTGCACAAGAAGCAAAGCTATGCATCTCCAGCCAGCTTGTCTCTTAGGCTCAGCAGGAGAGTTAGTGACCTAGAAGTTCAGCAGGTTTGGAAATATTTGGGCATACAAGAATTTCATAGCAGAAGACAGCTGAAATATTAAAGGCTGGATAGCACTAAATATTCATAATAAATGGCTTGCCCTTTGACAGACCATTGGCCGGTCAAAGTATAGCTTTAATACACAGCTAAATCTCTATAATATATTCTTGTGGCCTGCAAGAGTCTATTTCGTTCGTTTATATTTGCATTCCATTTCAACCAAAAATCAGAGTGCTTAATAGGCTCTACTCTGTCTTTCACCCAATGTACTTTTGTTTCTGCTTAAGCATTTCTAGGCCTTCTTATGATCATGTTTCTAAAGAACCTGCAAAGTCTTTTTTGTTGTGTGCTTTATTTTACTCTTTCTTCACTGTGACTTTTTCTATATTAGTTTTTTCATTACTGTGGCAGATATCTGAGAGAGCAACGTAAAAGGGAAAATATGTATTTTGATCCATGATCCACTCTCTCATTGATGTCTGCAGAAGGTGAGCCTAAAACCATGATGAAGATGGTATAGCAGAACAGAGCTCCTCACCTTATAACAGCAAGGAATCCAGGAGCAAAGAAGACTTCAGAAACAAAGTTGTTTTCAGAGGTATAATGACAGTGACATGGTTTTCTAAACTTGTCTTTTACTACTTCCTGCCACTTTCCAGTAGTGTTATTATATTATGAATCTATGAAAGGGTTAATCTATTCAAAAAGTAAGTCCTTATGATCCAGGTTTTTCCAAAATCTGTCATTTATCAACTGAGCCTTTAACACAGTAACCTTCAGGAGGCATTTTATGTCCAAAGGATAATAAACCATTATATATCATTAGCTAGTTGATATAAATAAGGTAGTGGTATTCAATGCTAACTCTCAAATTAAAACTATTGCCTTTACAGCCATAATTATGTAGATACTTCAATATGTCTTTAATACAAATTTTGGACAAGTATACTGTATAAAATAATGAGATTATCATAATAAGTAAGATAGATAATTTGATATTTCCAACGCTTAAGATGATTGTAGGAAGTATTGACCAAGTAAAGTGTAAGAAACAAGTCCAAACTTAATTGGTAGGTGGCATTATTTAAACACACAAGTAGAAAGCATAGATATCTCTTTTTTAACCAATTGGCTCCAGTTTATGGCCCCACACCCAGAATTACATGGATAGCCCATATTTGATTTGATGGGTTGTTAAATTAACAAAAAAAGAGGATATGAAGTTAAAGGAAATAAGGTGGTAGGAGTAGATATGATAGGACTTATAGGGAAGAATTAAGGATCTCAATTTAAAAATACTTATTTTAAAGATATTTTCTGGGGCTGGAGAGATGGCTCAGCGGTTAAGAGCACTGGCTGCTCTTCCTGAGGTCCTGAGTTCAATTCCCAGCAACCACATGGTGGCTCACAACCATCTGTAGTGAGATCTGGTGCCCTCTTCTGGCCTGCAGACAGAGCACTGTATACATAATAAATAAATCTAAAAAAAAAAAGATATTTTCTGCATTCAAACTACATTGGAAATGAGAAAATGGTTGTTCCTTTCATTTGACTTCATTTTCAGTAAGAATAAGGTGAATCTACAATTTACATATTTTTAATCAACAATTCTATAGCATACAATCTGCCATGAGACATTTCAAGAAACAGACATATAAGGAATACTCACCTAATTATGAAAATAGTTACTGTTAGTTAAATTGCGCTGCTCCTGGCTGGCCGCCACCAGAGGTAGCCATGCTGGCAGAGAGGGTGCTGATTGGAATAATCACAAGCCATGGTTACCTTTTAGAGCTTTATTGGGGGAGGGGGGAGAGAGAGGGAGAGAGGGAGAGAGGACAGACAGAAGGAAGGAGTGGAAAGAGAATAGGGACTCACAGAGGGCCCACCTGCTTTTTAGGCTGGGACGCTGTTGCAGGCTGATGATGTAATTAAGGACAGAATCCTTACAGTTACACATTAATAATTTTTTAACTAAAAGTTCAGTTTTATCAATTTTTATAGTTTGGTGATGGTTCTTCTTATGTCTTAGAAGTGGTTTTCATGAATTATAGAAGAGGTATAGACTTAAAATAAAGGTATTTGAAATACAATGTGATTGCCAATCTTGGTTATTAATTTGACTACATCTATAACCAAATAAACCCAAGCATTCAGGCACATCTTTGAGGGATTATTATAGATTGGATCATTTGAGGTCTGGAGACCCATCTTACTTGAACATGGAATAAGGAAGCTTTTGCTTTTTGCCTGCTTGTCTTTAAACTTACTGGTAACTTCATCCATTATGCCAATGAGGCATTCCTTCATTGGTATTAGAACCTACTTCTTTGGGATTCCAACCTATACTGAAGACCAGGTGAAGCATCCAGTTTTTTGGAATAAACTCTAATTGGATTTTTTGGTCTTTCTGCCAAAATGGAGCCATTGTCAAACTAGCTAGCCAGACATCTTACAACTTTTAAGACACTCTAATAAATTTATTTTTTAATTTATATAAATTAATTCTGTCAGTTGTATTCCTATAGAGAATCCTCATGAACACACATAGCAATGGAGATATCTATATGTCAAAATAATGTTATTTTACTCTTTTATTTTTGAGATTATAATTACATTTCTCCCTTCCCTTTCCTCTGCTCAAGCACTAAAATGTACTGTAGCTCTCCCTGCTATCCATCAAATTAATGTCCTTTGAAGAAAAATAATTGTTGTATTCAGCTCAGTCGATATAATGTTACAGTCTGCTCAATATATATAATTTTAATTGTATGTGTTTTCAGGGCTGACATTTGGCATAGTTTTATGTCATTTCTGGGTATGCATATTTATAGACAAGTCTCATCAATTTACTGATTGACACTAGTAGCTTTGTTAATTAAACTTATATTGCATAAAATTGTGCATAATGTGGGAAATTTAGTGACACTTTCTTGAAAATACAAATTAAGGAAGGATGAGGCAAATATGATAAGATAACTCAGCTGATAAAATGGGTAAGAGGACTGGAGTTATGTTTTCGGCATCGATATGGGATGATTCACAACTACCTGTAATTCAGCTCTATTCAGGTAATTTTATGTCCTCTTCTGGCTTTAGAAGTTAAAAGCTTACATGTGTACTTTCACACTTACATACACACACACACACACACACACACACACACACACACACAGAAAAATAAATTAATTTTTAAAACAAAGAAGGCCTGTGAGTGTAGCTCAGTTATACCACAATTGCCTAGAAGACACAGGGCTCTTAGTGCAATCTCTATTATCATACAAAAAAGAAAGTGAAAAACAATGAATAAAGACTTGCCTTACACATCTATATTGTTAATAATACATACAAATTTGAAAAGAAGGATTATGGTTCTAAGATTTCTAGGGGAAAATCATTTTTGGTACAAAAGAAACATTAAGCTGTGAATGCATTGTTAGTATAGTTATTTGAGGAGCAAATGAGGAAAATAGGAAAGAAAAGCACTATGAACAAAAAGTTCATATTGCAAAGCATAAAGAAATATAACTCAAAATACATTTCCCAGCTATCATAAGACTGAAGATGTTTCAGGAGAGGCTGAGGTTATGAAACCAAGAAGCTTTCTACTGATTTGTATAAACTGTTAAAAAAATGAACTGAGTTTAATTTTTCATTGCATTTTGCTTGGTCCAAGCTGAAAGACCTTTAAAAAACCTGGAAAAGGTGTTCCCAAGACAAAGTGTATATCACAAAAGCAGGTCATTAAGGGCAATGTAAAACATTTCAGAAGTAAAGTATTGTCCACTGGCAATAGTTGGCCTTTGTGAAAAGGGAGACAGTGAGCTGAGAAATAACAATATAAATATCAGAAAAATAGATTAGAATAATATCATCTAGAGAAGATTCACACTTACCACTTACTTAATGTTTTCCTGTGTCAGAATACATATATTTTTTAACAACTTTATGACTTACTGTCATTTCTGCAGTCTGGAGTCAAGACGGAGGATAAATACAAGACCAATGTCATCTTCCAGTGAATCTTTTCCCATATATTGACTTTGTCTCTCTACTCACCTCATCTAATGTTATTTTTCTTCATATCACGTGTCACCAACTAATTCATTATGTCTATGCCTCATCTCACTAGAACATGCTCCGTTAAAGCAGGCCTTTTTCTGGTACCTACTGCTTTAGCATTAGCAAATAGTCTAGTAGCTAACAGAGTATGCTAACTACACTCAGTAAATCTTGAGTAAAAAAAAAAATGACTGAATAAATTATCTTTGGCACTGAAAATGGAAGTGGTAGCATGTAGCTGTGTGACAGTCACTTGTAATCTCCACTGTACACACACACACACACACACACACACACACACACAC
>CABHPR010156138.1:3121-49322 GCA_902168415.1 Peromyscus melanophrys
TTTTTTTATATTTTTGTGTATGAAAAGGATCTGGGCATGGGTCTGAGAGTAGACATTGGGATGAGAGGTTTATATGTAAAATCAACTTGGTTTAGAAATACCATTGAGTAACAAATCTCTCCAAAGCATAATGACCTCATGATGGGCATGGTGGTGCATGCCTATCATCCTAGCACCTGAGAGGCAAAGACAGGGGTATGGATGTCTGCATGTTTTAGGCATGCCTGCATTATATAGTGAGGTCCAGGCCACCCAAAGCAACAAAGCTATACAGTAAAATGATGGCTGAAAATATGATACCTTTTTGGCAGTTAATCAGCTGACTGGGCATTTCTCCTGCAATCTCCTGCTTCTACAGTCTCTATGTAGGAGCTTCAGTTTTCCTCTAAATGTGTTCTCATTCTCCTGCAGCCAAGTCCAGATTCTGTCTCTCAGGCCAAGCATGAAGCAACTATAAATCATGCCGTAGATTGTCTCTGAGTGATAGCCCAGAAGTGGCCTTCCTCCCCTTCTTCTTTCTGCTTGCAAAATTATCACTAAATTCCAAGGATGATAGTAGAAAAGGGAAAAAATAAAGGAGAAAGGAAGTGTCAGAGGGATGGAGGGAGAAGGAGAGGAAGTGGAAAAAGGAGAGGTGAATTTGGAGGGGTTTGGAAGTAGCAAGTTATGAGCTAAGATCCTAAACTAATTCATTGCACTACAATACCTAAAATAATTTAAGGGCTGATTTCCTATGTTTTCTTCTATCAGGAGAATATTGGAAGAGGAAGTTCAACTTCCATGTTTTCATATTTCAAGTTTCTATTCATTTGTAAATACTATCAGAGTATTATGTTATTATCACTTTAATGCATAAAGCAAAGGAAAAAGAAATATGCAATTTTAGGGTGTACTTGGGATTTATAAAACTTCACATTAACAGACTTTGAAAATATTTTTAAATGATTTAATTGTGTTTTATATGTGCTTTCATCTTTCGCCTTATTTGTAATCTAGTTTTTTTTTTTTTAAGGAAAATGAACTCATGGTTAATATATTTACAAAACTGAGATTAATATATTTAAAGACAAAATAAGCATAGAAGCTCATCTGAACAAAGTAATTGATTGTTCTCATTGGGGACTCTAAGGAGAGCATTTTATTACATTTATTTATTTCAGTGTTTGAAATGAATAGAAGCTTTATTTTTATATAGCGGTTTCCACCTTCTCCTAATAAGGACTGGGAGCGGTGACATTAATCTGTTGACTGTTGCTGAGTACATCAGCTATGCTTCATAAATGCACACCTGCTGTGCTGCTCAAAGAACCTGGTACTTTAGGATGCTCCAGTGAATACAGTGGACTGACAGTTTAAGGAGGCAGAAGGAAAGATAGGCAGGCGGCAAGTCTAAGAGCAAATGGGTTAATAATATACCACAATACACTCTTCAATGAAGCCGGTTATTACTTGTAAGGAATAGAGCGACAATAGTCTTAAATGAAGTCTATATTATGACATGCAGTAATACTACTAGAGGTGATAAAATGGATATACCCCCACGATTGAAATGATACCGATTATAAATTCTGAAATGCACAGAACTATAGTTTTTTTTTCAAGTCTGAGTTATTTAGAGATGAAAGCCTTGACTGTGAACCAGCCAAGTTGTGCACAATACTTATACAGCATTAAAATGTACAGAACTTTTATCAAAAAATTGGCTTATTATACTCCCTTATGTAACATTACATTTCTAAAGTTTCAACAAAAGGGCTATAAAGTCTCTGTGTGGAGCAGCATAATGGCTCCCGATTGTTCTAAGAAATAGCTCAGTCCATGGAAAACATTATAAAGAAATTTCACTCAGCCCTAAATATATTGATTCCTTTGATATAGTCATAGCAGTTCAAGCATGAGACAGAATATAAATAGGCCTTGCTAAACTGAGGTGGGCTTTTAAAAATGACAGACCCCTTATAGCAAGTGAAAATAACTAGACACAGTTCAATTTCAGGTTTCTAAAATCATGGATCTTTGAGGTAAAATATTCCAGGAATTATTCTTTCTTTCACAATTGTGATTCTGGGAACATATGCTTTTTGTTTCTCTTTCAGAACTTCTAAACTTGTGGCTTTCAAATTGAAAACCTTGCATGTTTAAAATAATTTAAAAATTAACTTAGAAGGATCTCCTGGTCTTTTCAGGGTTCAGTTTATTAACTTGTTAAACATGTCCTAATCACCTGAGTATGGAATCTCTTTTCAGGTATGATGGTGCTTACCAATAATCCCAGCACTAGGGAGGTAGAGGCAGGGGAATCAGGAGTTAGTCTTGCCTCACTATATAGTGAATTTGGGTCCAGTCTGTGTTATATGAGAGACTGTCTCAAAAATAAAATAAGCCGGGCGGTGGTGTCGCACGTCTTTAATCACAGCACTCGGGAGGCAGTGCCAGGCAGATCTCTGTGAGTTGGAGGCCAGCCTGGACTACCAAGTGAGTTCCAGGAAAGGCGCAAAGCTACACAGAGAAACTCTGTCTCGAAAAACCAATAATAATAATAATAATAATAATAATAATAATAATAATAAATAAAATAAAATAAAATTGACTTTTGAGTCAGGGTTCCCCCTTCTGATTCTCTTACCTCCATCTCCCAAATGCTAGCATTAGACATGCATTGCCATGCCTGTCTAAATTATCTCTCTTTATAAGAACATATCTCAATGTTTTGTCAAATAATAGCAAGAATTTTGATTCAATATTGGAAATATATAAAAATAGTTTTCTAGTTAAGTTTGAGTGACTTATAGTTTCAATGTTGTATGACTGTTTAGAATATGCAGTTATTTCTGCTTTCAGCAATTTTATATTCCAAATTTTTCTATTTTAATAACTTTCTCTATGATTTTAATAAAAGCAACCACTGTGATCCTTGTTTTACTATATTCCAATTTTTTCAGTCAGTAAGTTTTAACCTTATGCACACATTTCCAGTGAACTAATATAGATTCTCTTGAGTGATGGTTGAATAGACGCTACATGTCTTTACTCTTGATCTCTGCTCCTGAGAAAATCTTGCTGGCTTTGTCAGAATTCTAAAGCTTGCATTGTGAAGGTTGTGAATCTTCTTCCAGTTCCCCTTTTGGGACAGGCGTTTGCCCTTAAGACATGGTGATGGTGGGCTTATATGTAGTCCTTTCTGATAGTTGTAGTCTAAATATTTTCACCAGGTTTATAGAGTTGGCCTTTGTAAATCAATAGAAGATGTCTGTTAGTCATTTTCTACTACTTCATTACCATGTGGCTTATAAGTTCTAAACTACGGTATGCCAAGAACTAATTGTCACTATTAACTGTGTTACTGTAAATATTATCTCACTTTTATTAACACTACATATGTGTTTAACTTTCTATATTATGATATTATTTCAGTGAAAATATGAAACTGATTGTCTCTGAGTAGATATTAGACTCTTTCAATGCAATGTACAGTTCCTCCAGGAATGTTTGAATTTCATGAGGATCACAGTGCGTGAGATATTTATTTCATTCTTTTCCTCATTTATGCTCTCATTGATTTCTTGACTAAATGAGTTTTCCCCCACCATCCTCTATCCTCCAGCTTCTTTTGAGTCCCTCATTGTAAGCTTTTCCTCCTTACAAATCATGTAAGTGGCAAGATTTACTTCAATATATAAAGCAATGGAGTAAAAAGTTTTTGTCCTTTTCTTTAAAAGTAGGAAATAGGATGTAATTAGAAGATTCTGTTACCGTAGGTTTAATCCTCACCCCAGGGGTAGGGTATTCATAAGCACAAAGGGATTTCTTCTGGAATAGTCACGGGCCAGATTTGGAGAATTATGTCACAAACGTTGTTCTTCAAAGTTCTTTATCGGTCCTTTCCTTTGATGACATTGTCCTGTCTGTGTTGCAATGGATCTAAAGATGTACAGCTGAAGCCACACCCAGACATTGGTGTTAGCATGATATCGAATGGCTACCTAATTGTGGTAGGATCATCTGTGCTTTTCTCTCCCAAACTGTAGGGATAAACCACATGAGGACAAAGCTGAAAAGAATCTAATTAAGAATCAGTTCCCAATGAAAATGAAATCATGTCATAACTCTTTCACTTTGACAATAGTTTATATATATATATATATATATGTTAGAGCGCTCATTTGTATGAGTCTCTCTCTCTGTATGTGTGTCTGTGTGTTTGTATGTGTGGTGGTATTGTGTTCCCCCAAATATTGTGCACGCTAATAAACTTATCTGGGGTCAGAGACAGAGCAGCCACAATATTAAACATGAGGATAGGCAGTGGTAGCATACGCCTTTAATCCTAGCATTCCAGAGACAGAAATCCCTCTGGATCTCTGTGAGTTCAAGGCCACATGGGAAACGGCCCGGCTTGGTGACCCACGCCTTTAATCCCAGAAAGCACGCCTTTAATCCCAGGGAGTGGTGGTAGAAAGCAGAAAGATATATAAGGCGTGAGGACCAGAAACTAGAGGCCTTTGGCCTGGAGAAGCATGTGGCTGGTTAAACTTTCAGGCTTCTAGCAGCAGTTCAGCTGAGACCCATTCTGGATGAGGGCTCGGGGCATCCAGTCTGAGGAAACAAGACCAGCTGAGGATCCGGCGAGGTGAGATAGCTGTGGCTTATTCTGTCTCTCTGACCTTCCAGTGTTCACCCCAGTAACTGGCTCAGGTTTGATTTTATTAATAAGACTTTTAAGATTCATGCTACATGTGTGTGTATGTGTATCTGTGTATATGTGTGTCTATGTGTGTATGTGTGTCTGTGTCTATGTGTATATATATGTGTGTATGTGTTTGTGTGTATGTACATATATATGTGTATGTGTGTGCATAAGTGTGTGTGTATAAATGTATGTGTATGTGTATGTTTGGATAACTTGAAAGTAGAAAGGGGACTATGAAAGGAGAGGAAGAGATCTAGAGGGAGGAAGAAGGTGCTGATATGAAGGAATAATAAATTGCAGGTGACATACAAGCAGACTGGATAACTATTTGCGGGGAGGAGACTCACCACAGAGTGCAGTAGGGGACTAGGGAAGAGCAAATCATAAAGATCATATATGTGTGCAAACACATCACGAAACCCATCATTTGGTTTGCTAGCTAAAAAAAAAAAAAAAAAAAAAAAAAAAAAAAAAAAAAAAAAAAAAACATAATAGAAAGAAATTTTTGGTGTCTAGTTCTCTCCTTATACTGAAACATTTTTTGTTAAAATTTGCCAAAAAGTAGCATCTAACAAACGTTGTGTTACATTGGAACCATCAGGTTCTAAGGCGTCTGGAGTTCTGTCTGCTATGACAGTTTCGTGAATTTACTGCCTGAATTAAGCTCTGTAAACTTTACATTTTCATTTCTCAAAAAGGCCTAAAATTGTCCAGATGGTCAGCCTCTAGGTCCCTCAGACACTGGCAACAAGATTTTGGGGAGATCAAAAACAAAGTGCGTCATCCTTCTTTTTTTATTCATTTTACACACAAACCACAGATTCCCCTCTCATCCCTCCTCTCACCCCTCCCCACCCCCGCCAAACCCGCTCCCTACATCCCCTCCTTCAAAAAGGTAAGCTTTCCCATAGGGGACAGCAAAGCCTGGTACATTCATTTGATTCAGGACCCACTCCCTTCCCCATGCTTCAAGGGTGAGCAAGACGTCCTGCCATAGGTAATGGGATCCAGAAAGCCCGCTCCTGCAGGGATAGATCCTGATCACACTGCCAGGGGCCCCTCAAACAGACTCAGCTATCAACTGTCTCCAGTATGCAGAGGATCTAGTCCGGTCCCAAGCAGGTTCCAAAGCTGTCAGTCTAAAGTTCCTGAGTTCCTATGAGCTTGGTTCAATGGTTTCTGTAGACTTCCCCATGGTGATCTTGACCCCCCCTTGCTCACATAATCCCCCTTCCGTTTCTTCGACTGGACTTCTTACAGAGATCCACAAGCATGTACCAGGCCTAGCTGGACTCCGGGAGTCCAGCCAAATGCATTCTTTATACCCATTCATCTTTTAAGGGTACTCTTGCTGTATTTTAGAACAATAATGTCCTTGTTCCTATAGTAACATTAATTTTACATAATTTATTCATTTCATACACCATTTTGCATTTGTCATGTAGTTTGGGGGAAACGATTTTTTTTTTCTGAATCAGCACTTGAATACCCCATCCTCTTATAAAATAATTTCCTTTTCCCTCTCTAAGTTTTGTACTTGATCAACATAAATTTAACGAACATACTGGAGACTATATTCTGAGCTGTCACCTGTCCACGGAGTTCCGTCTCTTCCATCACTAACTTCAGTAGTTCTTCTATGACCCGTTCCCTCATTGTTATTAGTATCTGAAAGAGGCATTATGCCTTTCATCAATCTCGATTACAACTTGAAATATTGATTGAAAACTTATTACTAATAGTAATAATAAATTTTAGAGTATCTTTCACAAATTGCAAAAGTATAATATTAGGAGAATTTTATTGGCTTAAATTTAGAAAACATTTAATGAAGAATTTGAAAATTATTTGCCTTTTCTTTGTTCAAATACATTGTTTTCTGTTACGTCTTTCATGTGTAGCATTTTCTGTTGGTAAATGAAACATTCTGTGGTAATCTTCAAAATGAAGAATGTAGAAGGTTCAGTTTATTAGGACCTACAGGGTCTGGGGAGGCTGAGGTGGCATGTTAAAGATGCTTGAGCCTCAGAAAGGAGATAGGATCAATGTCAGTTACAAGAATCTGGTGAGATGAGAAAAACATCCATGACTACTGTAGACAGGTACAGCACCATTGATAAGATAAATAAATTACATTTGAATTAAAAGACTGCTTAACCTTAACATATGCGAATAGTGAGACATAAGAATTTGAGGATAAGAGGAAAGTTTGGTTTGAAAAAATTATCCATAATTTAGGATTACATATAAAAAGGTTTTAAATAAATTAAATATCAATATGTTATCAAGGCTTAGTATGCTAAAGCTTTCTAGCTAGTGGTATAAAAATAAGTTTCTTTTCAAAAGGAACATCTGCCTCTCCAGCTTTTTGGACTTGTTTCCCTGTAGCTCAGGAAAAATTCAGAATTATGCTTTAACATCTAGTCTAATTCTTAACAGAATTCTGTGTTTACCAAATTAGAATTAAATTCGTAATCAATAAATATTATCACATTTCTCTTCTATATAGACACATCACTATTCATGACAAACCACACATTTACCCTCTAAAATATAAAGTTTCCAAAAGTTTTTTTCCTACTCTTTTATCCACAAAAGTTTAACACTAGAATGAATTATTTTAATTGTCTATTTGGAAGGTGCCTTTTACATGTAGACAATAACTTCAGAGACTGAGTCTCAAAGCACCAATTTTAGCTTAATTAGTTCATGTATTTGCTCAACTGATAGTTTCAATGTCTCTGCTCCATTGTAGAAATTACATGTCCTTATCTGTAAAAACAGAGAGACTAACTCACACATATTAAACAGAATTACTCATGGTTGAAAGTGATAACATAATATGTGTGTAAGTGCAGAATTTAAATTTTATTGTGTTTAGTTTTCTTTTTGTTAACTGTTCCCATTTGGAGAGGGAGACTAAGGAGTTGGAACTTTCTTTTGTTTGGTTAGGTCCTTGGTCTCAACTGAAATCTCTAACTGCTTCTAGAATTTTGAAACTTATATTCTTAAAATCATTTTGGAACCTTGGACTCTTTTCTTCCTGTTGGATTGCCATGTCCAACTTTAATATAATAGTTTTTGCTTTATCTTATTATATTTTATTTTGCCATGATTGGTTCTTTTTGTAGCAGGAATCTTAAAAAGTTCTTATTAATAAGATCAAACCCAGAGCCAGGTATTGGGGTGAATGCTGGAAGATCAGAGAGACAGAACAAGCCACAGCTACCTCACCTTGCCAATTTCTCAGCTGATCCTGTTTCCTCAGACTGGGTGCCTCTGAGTCCTCATCCAGAATGAATCTCAGCTGAACTGCTGCTCGAAAGCCTGAAAGCTTAACCAGCCAAATGCTTGTAGTTTCTGGTCCTCACGCCTTATATACCTTTCTGCTTTCTACCATCACTCCCTGGGATTAAAGGCTTGCTTTCTGGAATTAAAGGCACGAGTCACCATGCTTGGCTGTATCCTTGAACACATGGATTTCTGCCTCTGGAATGCTAGGATTAAAGGTGTGAGTGCCACCATTTTCTAGCCTTTGTATCTAGTGGCTGTTCTGTCTCTGACCCCAGATAAGTTTATTAGGGTGCACAATATTTTGGGGAACACAATACCACCACATTTCCCCTTATTTTGTCTAAAATTAAAAAAGCTTATAACTAATATAAGAAAAACTATCCAATAAGTATATACAATATATACAGTCAAAAATTACATTAACAATGTCTAGTCCATTAACATTTGACAGATTCAGACAAAAAACTCCATTATATATATATATAATATATATTATATATATATAATATATATATATATTAACAATGTCCAGTCCAGTAACATTTGATAAACTCAGACAAAATTTTTTCATTACTTATCCTATTTAAAACAAGTAGTTCCTTTTTAAAATTATTTTTTCTTTTCATAACAGATTCAGTAATCTACCTTTTGTCATTTTTATATCTTCCCCTTTTTCTTTTTAGAATAGATTCAGGGTTCTACCCATTTGTCCTATTATTTCTTTATCTTTTTTCTCAGAGTAGAGTCAGTGATCTACCTCATATCTCTATTCTCTTCTTTCTTTTTCCTTTTTTAAAACAAAACCTCTGAATCTAATCTCCTTTACTTAGCCCTTTTCCTGACCATTAACAATTAACAACTTGTAACCAACCATTGTGAACAATGACAATATCCATAACTCATCAAATGACCAAAAACCTTCCATCCCACCTCTTGGGAATGTGGGCGTCATTTTCTTAAAATTACTTCCTGCTTTCTAGGGGCAAAGATATCTTTAAGGAATCCTGAAAAGAAAATTTTTGGGTTAATTGTCAAGTCCTGTATCATTTGTCCAGTCTCTGCATAATGAGAAAGTGCAGGGCTTGTCACAAGTCCTTATTCGAGTAGTCTGTTAGGCTCGATCATCTCAGCTAACAATCTCAAACTTGTCCTGAGTAGTTTGTAGTCCAAAGTGGATCTTTTGGTGGTGTTAATCAGCTTAATGGCTTTACCATAGTCCTTGTGGAATCATCCTTGTGGAGTCCTGTCATCCATCTTTTTGAAGATTTCAAAGTTGCTGTTAGGTGTGCTCATGGTTCTCTGAAGACTTTTTGTTGTTGTTGTTTTGTTTTGTTTTGTTTTGTGCCTCCTCTGTGGTTTGGAGCAATCACAGTCTGATAAATATCTGTCTTTTGGAACCACGAATGTTCTTCCCTAGAAGAGAATATTGTCACAGCAATTTCTCCCCACCATTTGTCTTGCCAAACTTTTCCAAACTGACCTTTGCCGATGATTTCTTGTAACACGATGGTCCGGGCAATTCTTCTCTGAACAAGCAGTAGTAAACTCTTCATCTCAGGTAGCAGCATGATTGCAGTCACCAACAGGATGAGAAGGAGCCAGCAATTCGGAGCAGCAGACGCTGTGTCCATGGTCCCATGGCCACCATTTGTGCCTGGGCTGTGGCCGAAGATTCTCCTTAGCAAGCCTCCTAGGCAGGCCTTAAACCCGGGATCCTCCTGCCTCTGCCTCCTTCAGCAAATCAAACCAGTGTACTTCACCATAACTGGCTGAGGGTAGCTCGGGTCTGAGCAGGGGCCCGCAAGGCCACAGAAAGCAGCTTTTTCATGAATTCGTACCACGAACGTTGGGCGCCAGATGGTGTGTTGTGTTGTGTGATGGTGTGTTGCTACATGTTATCTCATAGATATGGCCAAAGAATCTATTTTCAACAAAAGAAAAAAACAACAGGAAAAAAAAAAAACAAGATTGTCATTTTAAAGTTGTTGGAGAAGAGTTTCTCAGTGAACTGATTGATGTCTTAAGTAAAATCTTCTTGTTGACCAAGTCAACTAAGAAACTTTGTATATACATGGCCCTTCACCTTCATTATGCTAATTTCTCCTTTCTATCACAAATGTGCACAAATTATCTTCTATGATCAGGCTATTGATTTTCATGCTATTCAGATCATTCTCAAATGCTGTAAGTAAACTGAGGGGGATGGGATGCAAATTCTAAGCTGCTGATCCCTTGGGAACACACATACACACATAGAACAAATACACACACACACATACACACACACACACACACACACACACACACACACACACACACACACACCCCTCTTGAATTGAAGGGTATGTTAGATCAGGAGAGGAGAGACACCAAATATCAAGGATTTGCATTATCCAGAGAAATTTGTATAGAAATCTGCATAGCTCTTCACGCCCCTCAGGAGGGCCAGCACTTTGATTCCCAGAACAAAAGGAGAAATAGCAAATGAAGAAATGATAAAGTCACTGGATTATCTTCATTCCTATTATTTTTTTCCATTTCTTCATTTTAGACATTTTTCTCTGTAGTTGTAACAAATTTCAGAAGCATCAGCCTATAACCTCTGTCTCAGAAATTCTGATGAGGCCCTGATTGTATAAACCTCTTACTCCATACCCTTACCACCAGATTGTACACCCACATGCCAATCTTTGTAGTAGAACTTTAGGGTAGAGTGTACCTATAACTAAGAGAAAACATATTTATCTGTCATTATTTTTCTCAAAACACTTTTATGAGTTCTTTATTCTACTCCATTGATTCTAGCTCTGCTCCTAATAGATTCTTTTCAAGTTCTTTACCGTGTCCTCCATGGTATGAGGACAGTAGAGAGAGAGTTTCAAGTACCAATGTTCTAGGGATGGATAGTCTAGACACTGAATTTTCACAGGGAAGGTCCAACTAAAATTCAGATAAAATGACTTTAATTCTTCTTTAGAATGAGTTTAAAATAAGCTAATAGGGGACTCTGAACTAAGATCTCTCATTAGAACTTGATAGCACCATGTGGTATATTTAGTATAATCATACAAAATTTTCTTCAAAGAAAGACATACATGTCTTGGCATTGCTATGTAATTCTTCTAGAGTTGTTATGTGTTATACAACCTCCCCTGGAAATCTTCAAAAAAGATAAAACAATAAGAGTAAGTGTAAAAGGGCTATGGGCTTATAAATTATAACCTACCAAGGTTGCCTCAAGCTCACATTTTGAAGGAGGCAGTATTATCCAAAGAAAGAACGTAACTCAGCATCATGTGCTCCATCATGCTTGTCTTTCAGGGAGACAATATGTTAGGAAGGAAGGTGAGCATTCCTATCCAGTTTATGCCTGTTGCTTTCAAAATTCAAGGGGAAGGCATCTCGGAATATGCTCCCTGTTTGCATTTTTATTATATTTATCTTGGTGTGCACATATATCATAGTGTAGAGTGTAAGTAAGGGGCAAACTCATGTGAGCTAGGTTTTCTCACTCCACCACATAGAACCCAGGAGTTGAATTCAAGTCTTCAGCCTTCGTGACGAGTACTTTGTTGTCTGAATCTTTTCACAAGCTCCCTTTATATGTTAAAGTAGACAAATAGCATTTCCTCTTACCAGCTGTATGGCCCTTCCTTTTCTTTCTGGAGCTTTTTTTTTTTTAATTATAAAAGGTTAATTGGTTTCAAATACATCATTTTAAAATGTCTTAAGGAAATTGTGAAGCAATGCCAAGGAAAGATGAAATGTGGCTGATATATTAGAATACAGATTATAGGGATTTTTATAATAAGGGAATTTATACATTTGTATTTATTGAACTCATTTTGTTTCTACTGTGTAATTTCATTTTATGCTTCCTAGTCATAATCTTGTTTTTATGACTTTTCTAGAGTTATTAACACTTAAAATTTATATTCTCCTCAAGTGAATTGAGATTTACACATTCCAATTTTAATCTGCTTTTCTTTGAATGTATTAAATGATAAGAAAATTAGATTCAAGATTACACATACAAACACACACATATACACACACACATACTTATTTTATTTCTTGCTTCTTCCATGAATCTGCATTAACAGTGTAATATCAGCACTAATGTAATCAATATGTGATTTTACTCTTTTTCCATAACTTAGTTTTAATAAATTAGGAAAATTCGCTATTCTTAACTACAAAATTTCTTACATATCACTAGGTTAACAGAATTCTGATATTTGGAAGTAGCATTAACAAAGATATAGGTTTAAGGAAATGCTACTCACTGGCACATCAGTGTATTTCCATGTAACTCTTTATTGCAGGTAAATGGCTGGAACTATAAAAGATCATACTGAATGAGGTAACCCAGGTCCAGAGAGACAAATGTTGCATGCTCTCTCTGATCTGAAGTTCCTAGCTCTAACACTTCAGAGTATATAACCTGGAGTAACTACAGAGCCCAGGAATGTAAAAAGGGACCATTGTGAGGATATGGGGGATAATAGAAACAGGGGATAAAAGGAAACAGGACTTAAGAACCAGTCAACAAGACAGAAACCATGCCTAATACTGAAAACCCAGTCAGCTACCCAGGGCTAGTTAAATTGTAGGTCATGGAGACACTATAGGCACTACCTTACTAAATCAGCATAATCCCTAACTACATTCTAAATATTTGTCCTTATACCGATACATAGCATAACTCTCAGCCCTCATCAAGGAAAAGTCTCTTTTCAACAGATAGAGACCCATATGAAAATACTCACAACTAATCAAAGGCAGAGTGGTGGATAGCAGCTACATAGGGCAGAAAATTGTAAGAGCCTGAAGAACAGGGAGTTTGATGTGAGATTGCATCTCCTAGAAATATGAGAAGCTTCAACCATGAAGTTGAATATGGCTGCCTAAACATGACCTGAACAAGGAAAGAGCAGTAGTATGCTCATGTGGTGGGGAAAAGCTCCTTACACACCAACCTTAGACAAAGAACTACAGGCAACTAAGGAATGCTGAGAGGGGGAGAAACAGCCTTCCTCAGGGAAGAGCACACCAATTGGGTTTACAGTACCAAATGATCAGCCCCAAAGACAGACTGAGCAGGTTGTGTTTATGTATTTAGGAATATATACATATGTGTTTACACACACATATATGAATGTAACAACAATTAAAGAAAATAGAGATCATGAATTTGAAAGAGAGCAAGGAGCTGGTACGTGAGAGGGAAGAAATGAAAAGGGGAAATGTTGAAATTATATTAAAAAAATAAACAAAAGACATAAAAATATGATGAGATACACTTAGAACAAAGAGTTCAGAATAAGTAGGAAAGGGATCGAAAAAGGTAGTGAGGGTAAATATGATCAAAATACATTATGTATAAAATTGTTAAAGAATAAATCTCAATATTTTTAAAAGACAATTAAAAAGCCAGGTGGTGGTGGTGCATGCCTTTAATCCCAGCACTCAGGAGGCAGAGCCAGGTAGATCTCTGTGAGTTCAAGGCCAGCCTGGTCTACAGAATGAGTTCCAGGAAAGGCACAATGTTACATAGAGAAACCCTGTCTCAAAAAAACAAAAAACAAAAAACAAACAAACAAAAAAAGACAATTAAAAAGAATGAAGATTCTTAAAAATGTTATTGACCTTTAACAGAAACTATAACCTTTAAATGCTTCATTTCAAAGAGATAAATATAACATGCATCCAGCCTTTTGCTAAAGGGATGAGAGTGCACATTTCCAAAATGAGAGCATGTGGTGATCTCTCCTTGTTTTCCAGTGTTGTATTTTGAAACAGATGATGAGATATTCATGAGGCCAAACAACATGTCAACAGAATGAACTAATAAATATTTAATGGTATGGATAAATGATTTTGCAACTCTAAAATATAAAATGAAAACTTGCAAACAGTAATTCTAATTCCATGTTAATAATAAATGTAGACCATCTAATTAAATATATTTATTAAAAATATAAAGGTGAATGAAAATGAAATTCATCTACTTGTATGCATATAGTTTTTACTAACACACATATGGGGCATCATATGTAAAAATGTTAGCAATATTTCACATTTTGTACTTATTATTTTCTTCACATTGCTCTGTTTACATTTATTTTACAGTAAATAATTATTCTTCTAATGGCAACAACAAGATTTTTTAAATTATAAGAAAAATTTATAACAGAAAGGAAAAAATAGTTGATTAAATGATTACCTGAATTTTTGGTAAGACAGTACAAGGAAGTAATAAAAAGAAACATTTGTGTGCAATGTACATTATTATCTAAAAATTTAGTATGCTGTGAATATGTGTTGCTCTGATTGGTTGATAAATAAAGCTGTTTGGCCAACGGTGAGGCAGAATAAGGTTAAGTGGGACATTATAACTAGAGAGAAAGGCAGGGAGCAGAGGAGTTGCTGCCAGCCACTGCCATGGGAAGCAACATGTAAAGATGCCAGTAAGCCACTATAGATTTATAGAAATGGGTTAATTTAAGATAAAAGAGCTAGTTAGCAAGAAGCCTGCCATGGCCACAGTTTAAAAATATTATAAGCCTGTGTGTTTACTTGAGTCTGAGTGGCTGCAGGACCAGGAAATGTTTCAGAGAACATTTCAGGAATACAAAGGTTCCTCAGGTAAGGCAGCCATCAGACAGTATAAATGAGCAATAGGGCTGGAGAGATGGTTCCTTAAGGAAGAACACTGGCAGCCATGTCTAATGATCTGAGTTTGGTCCCTGGAATACATGGTAGGAGCAGAGAACCTCCTCCTGCAAGATGTTCTTTGGTCACAGCATAAACATCCTGGCACACAAAGTCCCAACAATAAAGTCCAAGTTTTAAATGTATTTTTCCATCACTAAGAGATTGTTATAGGATTTATATAGTAATGATTTTCTTAAGTTGTTGCTGAAATATATTACACCTTTTGCTCCTAGAAATGATAACACATTACACTAAATTATATAATAATTATGTATAATAATGAGAACTGTAAAATAAATTATGGATAGCTACTGTGTTAAATTCAGTGGTTTACAATATGTGTACTTTCTGATCCAATTTGTTTTGCTATGCATCACATAATAGAAAGTATTGCAATTTAAAAATCTGCACAATTTAAATGAGAAGAAATTGAGTTAGCAAAACATTATATTGCCTTTAATTTTATAAATTAAAATAATTAGAAAATAAAGAATTCTTTATATGTATGATTGCATTTGCATAAGGAGAAAATTGAGTATTTAAATAGAGATAATAATATAGGTTTCCAGAGGTCATGATTCACATTGAAATAGAGCTGAATAATATATATATATATATAAAATATTATAATATTTAATTAACAAAATTACTTTATAATGTTACATGAAATGAATAAAATACAAATATATAGTATAAGATCCACAGAGTAATTTTGCCATGTAACATTTTAATTAACGTTTGTACATAAACTGAGAAATGAGTTGCATGAAAGACAAATCATTTGATTAATTGGAAGGAATGCGATTTTTGATCGTGCTTCTGTTGTATCTTGCTTCTAATAAACTCCTAATAAGAACCCTGAATCACTGGTGAGTGCTTTGTAGAATGTGGAGGAAAAGCTTGTCAGCTGCATGTCTTCCTTTCCCTGGAGAAGACAGCCTGCCAACTCCAGCAACAGACTTGCCAGTCAGCACCCAGTGCCAACTTACACCTTGCTTTAGAGAGACTTGTTTCATAATGCCACAGCTTCATTATGTTGCCCTAATTTGTGCCATCTTTTCCCTTTCTGCATTTACAACTAAAGCCCTGCCAAACTGACCTTGGCTCTTTCTTGAATTTATCAACCACAGCCTGATCACAAGGTCGAGAAATGCCTTCCCAAAGAGTCACATAGCATTAATTTTCCCATTATTATCCTTGTACTCAGACCCTGTATCAATAATCCCACTTGTTTCTCCCTGCATGAAGTATACTCCACAACTCACTTCAACAACACTGAACAGCATACCCACTATTATTACTTTTATTATTATTGCTATTAATTAATTTTTCTTAGCATTTATCATTTCCTGGTGTATGTGAATTTAACTGTTCATTTAGTTATCACCCAAGATCTCTTTAATAAGCTATAATACCATGAGAAACTTTGCGTATAGTTGAAACTTCAGATCCTAGCTAATAGGTATTGCTGTGAAAACAAATTTTGAATGATTTAATTAATATATTTATGGGGCAGAATTAAAAGAAATTACTGACAGTTTAAAAGTCAAATTTCATGTAAAGTGACAGTTCTATAATTACTCAGTATCAAAATAAAGAATAAAGTGTAAATGAAAGGTTTGGTTATATTTTAAAATTTTGTTTGTGGAAATTAGGATGGGATAGGTCTTGCAAACTGCCTTGGATAGAGGCTCTCTCTGCTAGGCTCTATCACACTTCTTCGGAGTGGCACGACATGATCTAATACATAAAAATGTACATTAGATATTGAAATTTCAGTCTTTGAGTGTTTCAGCCTTGTACAGAAGAAACAAGGCCAAAATACTGAAAGATCAAGATAAGCCTGGATCATATGGGCATCTGGAAACCTAAGAGTACAGAAGACTAAAAGCTCTCCAAATTTCCCTGTGTGCTATGTACATCTGTACAATTATCTAACCTATCAAAAATGAGAGGACCCTCATATCATTTGAAATTAAGTTTTCAGTCCTCCTATGGATAAGGATCTTGGAAACCTATGCAAATTGAAATAAATAAAATATACTTTGGAAGGTAATTCATTTGCTTGCACTCTCCCTCTCTGCCCTCTCCCACACATGTTCAAATACTCACAGATACTACACCAAACACAGACATTTCAAACCAGTCTAGAGTCATGCAAACTCCATTATCATTATGAAATTGGAATATGTATATTCTTCAACAAAGTCCTATAATACATGATGCTTTGAAGCTTGAAGTTGTTTATTTCTCAATTATACTGTTAGAAAGATTGTTAGAGTAGATTATAGAGGACTGGAATAAAAACATTTCCTCCGGTCATGACAGGGCCATGACATGAGCTCACATCATTCTAGCTGCTGGCACAAAGCAAACAAAATATTGAACCAGTCAACATTCTAGCATCGAGGGGCAGGTTTTCCTGAGCCCCTACCCCTAACTTAGGAGCAAAGGACAGTTGATAGCTTCTGGTAGAAGAATCATTCCCTTTGAGGGTGTGGCTCTTGGCATGTTGACCAAGATCCACAGGATAGCAACACACCCAGGAGTATGGGGTAGCACAAATTGGTTTTGATGAGTTATTTTTTCAAAAGATGGCAGGAAGTTGTGGGGATGGATATAAGAGGAGTTAGAGGAAATAGTAGGAAGTGGTTATAATCAAAATACTTAGTATGAAATTCTAAAAGAATAAAATACAATGGTAAAAGCCCTTTAAATGACTAAAGCCAAATTCCAACATGAAATTTGTAGACAAATGTATAGAACTAGGAAAAAAATGTCATCCTGAGTGATATATTCTAGATCAGAAAGACAAAAATGATTTCACTTATATGTGAATTTAGCAGTTAAGTCAATGATAACCAAGTAAGTTACAATCCATAGACCCATGGAGGGCAGGTATAGAGAAAGGAACTAGAGGGAACAGATATATCTTGTTAAGAAATGCAAATGGAATAGATAGCTATGGATGGGAGGGAGGGCAGAAGGGAAGGAGCAAGCGAGGAGGGGAAAGGGAGAAGGGATTGTGTGAGGAAATGTGGAGAGAGACAGCTAAAATAAGGGGTATTTGAGAGGTATGAAAACCTAATACAGTAGAAACTTCCTAAAATATATACATACATGAAGGAGATCTCAATGGAATCATCAAATAATGGGGAAGAGGGTACCCCAACTCTCCATCTCTTGTCACCCAACCAAGCTTCCCGTACCAGGACTGGGATACATCTAATTAGGTTATCAGCCAAAGGGGCCCCTAGGGAATCCTCAAACAAGAAGACTGTTCCCAAGACTGTAAGTTGCTGTCCACAAACTAGCAGCAAGGCCCCACTGCTGAAGACAACATCTATATTGAATATGGAGATGCCGACCTAGTGCTTACATAGAGCCTTCTCTACTACATGTCAGTGTCTCTGGTTCAGAAAGGTACTCTTCACATTATCAAAAGTGTAAAGTAAACACCAAGCCATGTGCAAGTTCTTTATCTCCAGTGGTGTACTGACTGCAAGATGTGTTAGAGTAATGGTGGTATAAAGCTTGGGGAAGAAACCAACCAATAATTGATTTGACATAAAGGCCCACTCCACAAGATGGAACCCATACCTGACACTGCTTGGATGACCAAGAACCTGAGACTAGAGAGTCCAAGGACCAAGAATGTAACCAAATATTATGAGTTTAAAAAGAAAAAAAGTCAATAAAACTACTCCTCATGGAATTCTTCTATTCTCATGCAATCAGTGCCTTACTCAGCCATCATCAGAGAAGCTTCCTCCTACAGTAGGTGGTAACAAATATAGAGACCCACAGCCAGACATTAGGCAGAGAGTGAGAGACTTTGGAATACTCATACCTAAATGGGATGTCTCTATCAAATCCCTCCTCTAAGAGCTCAGGAAATGCCAAGGAAGAAAGAGGCAGAAAGATTGTAAGAGCCAGAGAGGATGAAGGGCACTAAGAAAACAAAACTCTCTGAATCAACATGAGCACAGTTCATACGAATTCACAGAGACTGAGGTCAGAAGCACAGGGTCTGCACAGGTCTCAGTCAGGTTCTGTACCTATATACTGTGGCTTCCAGTTGAGTGTTTTTATGGAATTTCTGACTGTGAACTAGTAGATCTCTGATTATTGTTCCTTCTCTTGGGTTCTTTTCCTTCTGTTGGTTTATCTTGTCCAACTACAAAGTGACTGCTTTTGTTTTATCTTACTATATTTTATTTTGCTATATTTTTTAAAATGACAGAAAGAGAGAGAGAGAGAGAGAGAGAGAGAGAGAGAGAGAGAGAGAGAAAGAAAGAAAGAAAGAAAGAAAGAAAGAAAGAAAGAAAGAAAGAAAGAAAGAAAGAAAGAAGGGAGGGAGGGAGAGAGGGAGAGAGGGAGGAAGGAAGGAAGCAAGCAAGCATAGTGAGTCTATCTTAAACTGACCTAGAAACTTGATATGCTCAACAATTTTGAGAATTGAAAAGGCATGTTTAAATACTTGAGGTTGAGAATAAGCAATACTATCTGTCAAAGTCAAATCACAGTTGTAACTATGCTCAAACCCAAAGTAGTTCATTACCAACCTTCCACTCCCCAACCACCATGCAGTTAGGTATGCAGCTCTTCAAAATCAGAGAGAAACAGAAACCTCGCATCTAAACGTCACATCTATGTGGACGGCAGTAACTACCTTAGGGTGGAATGTGAATCTATTCTTCCACTTCTTACACCTGTATCCATGAAATCTAGGGTAAAGAAAGCCATAAAATAATTGATATTTGTTTTATAAAATTGCTGTGAGTTTGAAAAGAGAATAATGTGATCTTATTTCTGTAGCATAAACAAATGCAATATGTTTCTTGTGTCTTTTTCTTCATATCTTGGATGCATACTTCCAGCATCATGAACTTCTATAAGATCTTATTTATTATCTTGGCTTTATTCGATACATTTAGGGAGCATAGTTCTTTCAAGTCTCAGTACATGTGCAACATGTCTGTGTAACTGAATGCTGGCATGCTAACTTTTAATAGAAGTTGAATCAAATTCCATGGTCTGTAACACTCACTCCACTCAACATTGCATGAGTGGTTTTGGTTGTCAAGCCATAGCATTCCAGATGTTATTTACAAAATTGATTGTGAATTGTTGGAACAATTGTGAAGTTTAGAAATACCATAGTGCAGCCCAACAGATTATAGAGATCTATAGGATTTATAGGGGCTTCTGGCTATGAATTGTTTCCACATTCATTATCTGTGGATTGGTATATTGACCTGTACCACACTGTAAAGACAGCTTATTAACATTGATGGACTCCTGTAGCAATTTACTTCCTTAAGTGAAAGTAGAACAGACAATTGTGTTTAAATAAAGAGGACAGCTGAATTCTCGTCCAAAATATATTTCTTGGGTATATTGAAGCATGCCTTCCTATTTTTAAAGTGAAATGTATTAATTTTGATAAACCTCAAAGTTATTTAGTGACTCAAATATGATGTATATTAATGTGGGATGGGCAATAAATATAATCTATTATTATTTTTTCTTTGTTCTGCATAGGAATACCTCAAATTGTTTATTGCAAATATAATTACATATAGACATGTAACTAATTATACATATATATTTCACATTGGGTAATCTATCCTGAGGTTTTAGTTACATTAAAGTTCTGACACCTTTTTTTTTTTTTTTTTTTTTTTTTTTGGTTTTTCGAGACAGGGTTTCTCTGTGTAGCTTTGCGCCTTTCCTGGAGCTCACTTGGTAGCCCAGGCTGGCCTCGAACTCACAGAGATCCGCCTGCCTCTGCTTCCCGAGTGCTGGGATTAAAGGCGTGTGCCACCAACGCCCGGCCTGACACCATTTTAATAGCTCATAAATTCCTTTTATTTATGATTATTACAATATTTTATAAGACCTATTAAAATTTGGTGTGACTTTTTCTTCTTAATATTGAAATAATTGGGTTCTATGTTTAGAAGCCATCCAGCTTTGATGCCCTCACCGCATGCCGAGGGTTGCTGAAATGCACCCCTTCCATTGTGTAGGATAAAATATCTTGATTTATTCCTAAGTAGCAACAACAAAAGCAGAAAGATCTGCTATCTCCCCTACCTTGGGAACATTCCTGTGTCTAATGAAGTCTTTAAAAGGTTGGTTAAAGGTTTACTGATTTCTTGCTATTTCCCTTCATCTTCTTAATGTTTTGTCTGCCATCCAAAATAGGTACTTTTGTCAACTTCAAGTGCATTTCAGACTTAAAAAAAAAAGAACTCTTATTTTTCTGTTTCTTAACTTGCCTGTGTCTCCAGAGGAACAAATCAAATACACGAATCAATGCAGCATCCTATTACTCTACACTGATTTGAGATATAATTCAATTGTCTATTCCAAAAAAGATAAATTTATATTTATTAATGCAAGACAATATGCATAAATTATGGATCTGAGATTATAAATCTCAAAATCTTGCTTATTAACTTACTGAGAACCAGCATGAAAATAATAAAATGTGGAACATTTCCCATAAAAATCTTGATATTTTAATAAACCATTCATTTTTTAATTAAATGATTAAGATATTGATGATGTACTTCCTGGTAACATTAGACATTCAGCTATCTGGCAATGATGCATTTCTTTGGAAACATAGTAAACATTCTTATGTCATAACTTATTTATTTATTACCACAAAGTAAGAATCCTAATTTTTAATATAAATAGCATTTATTGTTATAAACCACATTTAATCTTCCTTGTCAATTTTTCTCAAGGTGAAACATATTCTAACTGAATGTCAGAACATGTTACATGTAACCTACTATATTCTCTCAAATAAATTACATTTGGACAAAATACATTTCTGATGCATGTCTTTATCAATACAGTAACTTACTCAAGACTGAAATTGACTGCTTTGGTGTTCTAATTTGTTGTATAATTGACACCATTCCCAAATATGTACTATAAGTATACACATAACTAAATGTGATGGGATATCCCCCTAGTGGGTTCTCTGCACTTATCTTGTGTCAGGCACTTTGGTACATTATTACCAAAGTCTGCAATCAAATAAGTATCAAAAACAATAAGTATCAAAGAGGATTTTTTTTTACAACTTTTTCTTTCTTTTACTTTACAGATAACAAATAAATCCCAATGAAGTCATTGAGTAAATTTTTTACTAGAGAACTGTTTTAATCAGTTCTAGATCATAGAGTTAATATTTAAATTCTGGCCAGAATTTTCAACACATATGAACCCAATGTAATTTCAGAGGTAAGCCAGGCAGTGATGGTGCATGCCTTTAATCCCAGCACTTGGGGGGCAGAGGCAGGTGGACCTTTGTACGTTCAGGCCAGCCTGGTCTACAGAGAGAGTTCCAGAATAGCTAGGGCTGAACAAAGAGAACCTGTCTCAAAAAAAAGAATAAAACAAAGAGAGAGAGAGAGAAAGAGAGAGAGCGAGTGAGCGCGCATTTTCAGGCTATACCTTGAAACATTCATTGTGGGCGAGAAAATAAATTCTTTGAAACATAGTAACTTCACAAGAGCTATATCTAGGTCTCCTAAATAGTTCCCTTTAGGAAGGTCTTGACTGTGAATGTAAAAGAAAATGAAATTCACATGTGTTGCCAAATGACACAATGGGGTTTAATTGAAAAGCCACATATTTTTAAAAGTTTATGGACTCTCTGACCTTGTAACAAGCATTTATTTTTTTAAAGAAAATCACAGAATCAACTAATCTGGGCTCCTAGGGTCTCACAGAGATGGAACTAACAACCAGGGAGCGTGCATGGGACCGACCTAGGCACTCCACACATATGTGACAGTTGTGTAGATTGGTTTTCCCGTGAGACTCTGGAAAGTTCAAACAGTGAGAGCGGGAGCTCTCTGACTCTTTCACCAGCTATTCCTCCTGCCAATTGCCTCATCCAGCCTAAGTAGAAGAGGAGAAGCCTAGTCTCACTGCAACTTGATATGCCATGGTTGGTTCATATTTGTGGGAGCCCAACCTGTATTTGAAGAGAAACAGTGGAAGAGTAAAGGGGGCAGGGGGGCAGGGGATGTTGGGGGGGGGACTGGGAAGGGAGGAGGGGAGGAAGACTTTGGTTGGGATGTAAAAACAAAAAATTTAATAAACAAACAAAAAACAATAAAAATTAATATATTTACCTCTGTTAATATTAAACTTTTTCATTAATTATTTCAAGAAACTGTGAGACTCTAAAGGGCTTCGACAGGATTGATTTATTTTAAGGCACCATAATTCAAGAATGTATAACGTAAGTAAGTGTTCAATAAGGCTGCTAGGATGCAGATCTTCTGTTGTATTTGGACATTTTCTTCCTGTACATTATGCTCTTGATTTCTGTTGTCAATTCTTGTCACAACATAGTTCAGTACCTATTTGCTTCTAGTCCGTTGTTCGGAAAACACAATGGCAGCTGTTGACCTTTTCTTGTATCTCATTGTTCAGAAACAGGCATTAAATCTTGTGGCTACAGTGGAAGTGAAAACATGAAGATGTAGCATTCAAATTATCAAAACGATAATTTAGTTGGACATAGAGTTTTAAGCCACCCATCTGCTTGCCTGCATTATGCTTCATAATTTATATTTTAGAGTAATTCAAATTGGTTTTTATTCACCCATTAAGTTGTGTACTCAAAAATTTAATAGCATACCTACTGCTGAGTGTTGAGAATATGTCTGTGAATAGGACAAAGTCTGTATCATATTACATTAGTAATAATCAAGATCACTTCCAGGTAGCTTTCAAATTGTCATAATGTCATACATGTCCATAGTGCATTGTTTACTTCCAATCACCACCCTCTTCTGTCTCCCCCACCCCCATTATCCTGACCTCAACCTCCCCTTTTCCACAGAGATACTTTCCCTACATTCAAGTCTTTTTTATTTGTTTTGAGATCTTTTGGTTTTAACAAGAACTATCTATATGGCCATGGGTGTGAAATTATGCACTGAAGTCTGGTAGGCTCTTTAGTACTCAGCGTAAGACAAGGATTGTCCTTCTCCTAGAGGCATCGACTGTCAACAGGGCAGCAAGAAGGAAGAGAATTCCATTACCCCATCTCTGGTCCATGATTAACTGTCTACAGGGCCAGTCTTGTGCTGGTTTACTGTAGACAACTACACTCACTATGAGATCATGTTTTCAGTGCTCCCTCATGTCCTGAAGTTAGCATGTATGTAACATCTTCAAGCTCTTATGCTTTTTCCATTCTCTTTTCCTCAATGCTTGAGATTAGAGAGGGTGCTATAAATATCCTGTTTAGGATTGAGAAGCAGAAGACTGTCTTCGTGACCTTTGCCAAGCAAATACTTCTTAAGGAAAACAAATAGAGATTAATACATTGAACTATGTTAATATTAAAAACTTGTGGCCGGGCGGTGGTGGTGTACGCCTTTAATCCCAGCACTCGGGAGGCAGAGGCAGGCGGATCTCTGTGAGTTCGAGGCCAGCCTGGGCTACCAAGTGAGTTCCAGGAAAGGCGCAAAGCTACACAGAGAAACCCTGTCTCGAAAAACAAAACAAAACAAAACAAAACAAAACAAAAAAAAAACCTTCTGGTCATCCAAAACAAAGGACTCAAACAGGATAGAAAAAGGTATCAAAAGTATATTTAGTATGAAAAATATATATATATATATATATAATGAAAATATCTAAGATAAAATATGGTATGCAAGCAAACTGCAAATATGAGAAACTGCTTAGATATGCCAATCCTCAAGAAATACAAATTAAGACAAAAATTGTATTTTAAAAAAACATTTCGAAAATTGTTTTTAATTATGTGTATATATCTCTGTGTGAGTTTTATAGAAGTGTGCCAGTTCCTGAATGGATTAGGAGAGGGTAGTGGATCTCCTGGAGTTGGAGTTATAGGTATTTATAAGCCACCTGATGTAGGTGCTTAGTTAGAATGTAGGACCTCCCTAAGAGCATTATACACTCTTTGCTACTACATCATTTCTCTAATTCTAAATAATTGGAGAATAAAAATATTCAGACTGAAACTTTCTGTTTGGAGAAACTCTTCAGTTTATGTCAACTAGCTCATCAACTTTCCAAAACTGTTTTGTTATGTTGAATATAGTGAATAAATATGCTCGAATTATCCTGTATTTCTGTTTCTAGGTATATGCTGAAGTACATATTTTCATGATATGATGTGTCTAATATTTGCTAATACTCAAATTACAAACAGTTTAGATGTCTGTCATCAATAAAATGGATTAATGAGCTTGAGATATATGAACAAGGAGATACTACCATGCAGCAAAAATGAATAGCTTAATGATTTCATGCAGCATTATTAATAGATGTCACAAGCATACATAGTGTTGAAAAATGAGCCTCAGACCACACACTGTGTTCCAGCTGTAGACAATACAAAAGGCATATTTAACCTAATGTTACACTCAATAGTTGCTAGACTCTGGAGAATGGTAAGTGACTTGAGTAGAATAGGAGGTGAGCCTACTTAGTAGAAGTAATAAACTATTGGTTGATCTTGGAGTCAGTCACACAAACATTTTCTCCATAGCAACACATCAAGCACCACAGTTAATGATAGAAGGACTTTTCCTTCTGAAATTACACAGTGAAAAACACCTCCTCCAAAACCAATGGAGAATACATCTGAGAGTGAACTCATAAACATTATGGTCTATCTAATAGGAAAGACATTAAGCAACAATTATAATAATGGTCTTAACATGAGTTTTACTGCATAGATTTAAAGATAATTGTAGAAGTTTCTAAGGGAGCTAAGCTACACACTAATGAATTATTAAGACGTTGTAATGAATATGAAGATTGAGGAGAATACTGAAGATTATGAGGACATAAGACAAAAGAAATTATGGAAAGCATGAGAGCATAGACTGAGACAATGAGAGATAAAAAAAATAATTCAGACATACTTTATGTTGAGATTCAGCCATGCTCATTCCCTGACTTTATATAACATTGCACACACTCAATTGCTAGAGTAAAGAGTAGATAGACTGTATGCGGAAAAAGAGAACAATTACCCTATATATGTTAATTCCAAAGGAGGCTAATTTGTTTTGATATAAAAGAGGGATTTAAAAAATTGGTCATGGTAGATTACTCATCCAGTAGGCAAAATAATTTATGGTAAATCGGTGGCTACCTAAAAGCTAAAAAGAGAACAGCTAACTTGAGTTAATTGCTCATAACTCTAAAATAACCGACTTTGTGTTGCTAAAAAAGGATTAGAAACATAATAAGTGAAAATATGAACTCCTTATATCAGTTGGAATTTGCTCATGTTGTGTGACGCTCGTCCTGGGCAGATGTGAACAAGCAACGAATCACTCAAGATAGGCATTGATGACAAACCGAAGTAATAGATGAGACCAATGTAAGACCACCACCAAAGTCCGACTTGGTGAACCATGAGTTGTATTAAGGTTACCTACTGGAATTTGTGTGAGTGGTTACTTACAGGAGCAGGAAGAAGCAATGAAATTTGCCTCACCATAGCCTACTACAGCAGGGGTGACAGCTCATGAAAGCCAGAAACTGTATTTCATGGCACATCCTGCATGCCACTCAAGAGGTTGGACAACATCTTTTCCAGGTGGCTCAGTTAGTCTGCGCCTATTTCAGACTGTTCAGCTTCTCTAAGCATAGCTCTTAGCAGGCTGCTCTGCTTATATATGCCAGAGGAAGGAGATTACTAGTAAATCTGGACAGCTTCAGAGACTTGGGGCTTAATGAGTTTCCCTGGGGGATGGAATATTTCACCTCCCTTCAGAACACAGTGTTACTGCTTCTCCTCTTTAACATTGTGTGTCTTGGAGAGCTTCCCTCCAGGATCTTTGAAAGGACTGCCATACAACAATGCAGAGAAACAGCATGAACTGGAGCCGTATAATAAGATCTTCAGGAAAGTTTGTTCAACTACGTTCATAGCAACTTTATTCATACTAGCCAGAAACTGGAAACCTACAAGCTCCTCGGCCAAAGAATGGATAATGTAATGTGGTACATTTACACAATGGAGTATTAATGAGCTGTTAAATACAATGACATGAAATTTGCTGGCAAATGGATGAAACTGGGAAAAGATTATCCTGAGTGAGATGACCTAGGCCCAGAAAGACAAACATGGTATGTACTCACTTACAACAGGTATTAGCTGTAAAGGAAAACCATGCTACAATTCACAGACCCAGAGAAAATTAAGCAACCAGGAGGGCTCAAGGAGGAACTCATGAATCTCACTGAGAAGGAGAAATAGAAGAGATATGGCCAGTAGGTAGAGGAGGGGTCTGGATGGGGGCATGGGGATGGGAACAGGAAGAATCAGGGAGCGGGAGGATGGAGGGAGAGAGTAGTGGGAGAGACAACTGGAATTTGGGGGGCATTTCTGGGGGGATGAGCTAGAAACCTAGTGCAATGGAAACTTTCAGCAATCTATGAGCGTGACCCTTCTCAAGACTCCTAGCAATGGGAGATACAGAGCCTGCACTGGCCATCTCCTCTAACCAGGCAAGACTTCCAGTGGAGGGATTGGGACAGTAATGCAGCCAAAAAACTTTTAACCTAAAGCTTGTTCTACCTACAAGATGTGCTGGGGTAAAAGTGGTACAGAAATTGTGGGAGGGACCAACAGATGACTGGCCCAGCTTGAGACCCATCTCATAAGAGGGAACTCATCCCTTAGGGCCAGGACTCAGAGGAGGCATAGACCAGAGATCTAGGATAGAGCTAAATAAGACTGGGGGAAAAAAGTTAATGAAATGAAATTATTCCTAATGATACTCTGCTATACTCGTAGATGTTGCCTAGCCCAGTTGTCATCAGAGAGGCTTCACTCAGCAACTGACGAAAACAGATACAGAGACCTACAGTCAAATGTTAGGGGGAGCTCCTGCAATCCTGTGGAAGAGAGGAAGGAAGGACGGTAGGAGTCAGTGGGGTCAAGGACAACACAAGAAAATACACACAATGGACTTTAATTGAATAGCCACGTATTTTAAAGTTTATGGTCTCTGTGACTTTGCAACAAGCGTTTTTAAAAAGAAAACCCACACAATCAACGAACCAGGGATCATAGGATCTCACAGAGACTGAACTGACAATCCGGGAGCCTGCATGGGACTGACCTAGGCTCTCTGCATATATGTGACAGTGGTGAAGCTTAGTCTTCTTGTGGAACTCCTAACAGTGGGAGCAGGGGCTGTCTTTGACTCTGTTGTCTGCTTTTGAGACCCTTTCTTCCTATGGAATTGCCTAGTCCAGTCTTAATAGGAGAGGAGGTGACTAGTCTCACTGCAACTTAATATACCATGGCTGGCTGATATCCATGGGAGACCTGCCCTTTTCAGAAGAGAAGCAGAGGAGGGGGATTGGAATGTGGGGGGGGGGGGGGGGGGGGGGGGGGGAGCACACGTTGAGTTTTGAGAGAGAGACTGGGTGTAGAGGAGGGAGGGGAAATTATGGTTAGGACATAGAAACACAAAAACAAACCAAGTTCCTCACTATAAGGAATGACTTGCCTTGACCTGGTGAGATGAGGATGGAAATGCAAGTGTAGAATCCTTGAGGCAGACATTTAGGAAGGCAGTGTGGAGCTCTGAGGCATGAGCTAATACTATTGGCATCATCAGCATTTCCCCATTCTTAGGGAAAGCATCAGGTCTTCTCCATCAGTTGAATCTCATCTAGTCTGATGAAGTAATATTATTCTCTCAGTTAAAGTGAACTGTCTGTGGCTTTAACAACCAAACTTCTCAGTACAAAGTATTTCAGTGTTTGTTATGACACACAAAACTACAGCCATGCTGTACTTCTTATGGTGTGTCTTTGATGAGTTTTTAAGTTGTAGTAAATTTTGGTTTTTCTTTGTTTGTATTAGGAGAAAGATTCTAACATAATAAAGCCCATTAGTGTTCTATTTACATTATCCTTCACTAGATAACTCATTTTAAATGGGTCTTCTTCAATTTACTTATTTTCAGAATTTCTCCTTACATGTTGTAATGGATTCATATCTGTTGATTTTTGCCTAGAAGAATGATTGCATTTTCTGAATGCTTTAGTGCAATTTGGAAAAAATAAAAATAAAAAAATAGGTTTCTACCCTTTGATATGCTAATATTAGTTTCCCTGAGTACCAGGAATTTCAATGTCCCGAGAAAATAACTGTTTGAAAAAATACATATTTATATGCTTTGAATGTGTACAAAGAAATTTTATTTCTCACTTTTACATTAGTGCATGAGCTTTTCAATACTAGCATAAAGTAATGATTACTTTTTCTCACCTTTCCAGTCTACTTTGTTGTGAAAAGACAAAACAACAAATCGCCTTACTTTTGCTGATTATGTATTTAATGACAAATAATAGATTCACCTAAAATAATTCCTTTATAATACTGGTATTTTAGATGTCATTTTTTTCATTTTCACTTTTAATTTTAGTGAAAATTTAGCTTTGTTGCATAATTTAAATATGAATGTGAATGAGGAAATAATGTGGCACCTGGGGAGTCCAGTAAAAGGGATTAATGGCTCACAAAGGAGATTTGGGAAACATTTTAGTGACTAGGATTAACTCTCAACTTGGTCTTGAAATTGATGGGTGTTGGATAGATAGAAAAGAAGATAATTTATTTTGAGAGAATAAAATATACCAAAAGCAAAAAACATCGTTATCGAAGGGTGTACACTCTTCACATAAGGGAGAATGCTCAGTGTGAGAGGAGAACTGAGTACATGAAGTGGAATAAACGTTGATGGAGTCATGGTGTTGATTCCAATTGATATTTGATTCATATAGGTCAAGATGAATAGTGAACACATAACAGAAGACCTTGAGTTTCCTTAGGCTCTCTAACACTTACTGATACTAATCTATATATCCATAAGTAGTACCTACATTATTTTCTTTTTTCCATCACAAAACATTCAGAAAATACCTTTGGTGACTGACAACATGCTGTGATGCCTGTAAAGATAAAAATGAAAAAAAATAGTTTTCTCGGTTATAATAAGGAGTGGCTTTGCAAACTGGCAGTGAGAAATTGGTTTGAGAAATAGTAAATAGGAGGCTAGGAAAAAAGAGATTGGATTTGAGATTACTTGTTTTTCGAACTGTAAGCATTTAAAAGAGATTTTGTATTAGTATCAAAAGTTTAAACACATGTTTTATAAAAATAGGCAGTTGTGTATGGTAGCATTAAGTCACAATGAAACCTGTCTCTGCACAATAATGTTTACAGACATCTAAAACTATATCAGGCAAAGAATGGTGTTATAGTGCACAATACAGTTTATATATTCATTTTCATTGCAGGCAATTCTGAAAAATGCCTTTGAACATTGGATCAATTTTGTGTGTTTGCCAATATATTTTTCTATGACAGCAAAAATATTCAAGAGATAAATAGAAATTGGATCTGAAATAACAGTTGAGTTCTAGAATTGTGTTTTATTTCTGCTGATGAATAATTGGTTTGTATCTAAAGGTAATACTTTCTGATGGGCTGAAGTATCCCAAGGCAACTCTGAAAATATTTTTTCCTGTGCACACAAATTGAGCTCAAAGATTAAAGAATTCATGACTGTAATGTTAAGTTGGATTTATTGACACCCATTCTTATTGAGTGTGAAAACGGATTGATGAACAATTTGTTTTAATCCTCCTGTGGAAAGGTGGGATTACTCAAGAGGATTTTTAGTAGTTTGATGGTTTTATTTTTCTAGTTCAATCTGCCAACTTTAAAAGCCAAGAGGAACTAATTTGTTTTTAAATTATAAAGTTTAAGAGTTATATTGCATAGCATAAATCAGATAAGAAAGTCCCCTGGAACTTACACTTTGCTTAAAATTTTAAATATGTTGAAAGAAAGACAACACAAAACGGCATCTAACAGAACAAAGTATTGCATTAAAAAAATGAACAGATAAGTCCTTGAACTTTAAAAATAAAATATCCCAAAGAATCAATTGAAAGAAATCTTTTTGAGGGAAGAGGCTAATACACTTTTCTCTGTTAAGTGAAGCACATATATGTACATTGTCTGTCCAGTCACTTTCTGTTTACACAAATGGAGCTTGTATGGTGAACATCTATGTAGTCTTGGATATTTCTCATTTCTTCATAGTTGACATTTTAAACCAGAACCACAGCTATTTTCCATCAGGACAATAATCTGTAATTCACTAATATGGCTAAATAGATGCTTCAAGCTTAGACAGACATCAATAACTACATCCCTTCAGCCATAAACTAAAATTTCATTAGAATTTTTTTTTTTTTCGAGACAGGGTTTCTCTGTGTAGCTTTGCGCCTTTCCTGGAGCTCACTTGGTAGCCCAGGCTGGCCTCGAACTCACAGAGATCCGCCTGGCTCTGCCTCCCGAGTGCTGGGATTAAAGGCGTGTGCCACCACCGCCCGGCCTCATTAGAATTTTTGTACTCTAAATTTTTCTGTTGGTTCCTTCCCTAAGGAATAGTTATTTCATAGTGTAATCCTCAATTGTATCATATTGCCATATGGAAGATATAGCATATTATGTAACACTAGTGAAAGTCTTTATAACTTTTACCCTTAAAAATGATTCATTCTCTATAAGAAGGAAAATTATAGAAAAATTGCTTTTTCTAGAATAGTTGCTGCACAATAAAGGCTCCTTTTGTGGTTGGAATAAGAAAGGCCCCCATAGGCTCATATGCCTGCATACTTAGTCTCTAGTTGGTAGAACTGTTTGGGAAGAATTGAGAGGTGGGGTCTTGTTGGAAGTGGTGTGTCACTGACCGAGGGCCCAATTTGAGGTTTCAAAGATGTCTGCTATTCTTTGTTAGCTCTCAGCTACTCCCTGTGGATCAAGACGTAAGTGCTCAGCTACTGCTCCAGCACCATGTCTGTCTGCCTGCTGCAATGCTCTACGTGGGGTGATAATCGTAGACTCTAACCTCCTAAAACTGTAAGCCTCAAATAAACTCTTCTGTAACTTGCTGTGGTCATGGTGTCTTATCTCAGCAGTACAAAAGTAACTGAGACAGATGCAAACAGTGAAAATCAACCACTTCATATATATATATATTCTTAGAGGTTTTCTTTGCTTTTCCTTTCCTGGGATTAAGCCATTTCATGTTCCTTAGTCTTGAGCTTTTCATCTTCCCAAATTGTTATTCTTGTATTATTGCTTTGTTGTAAGTACAGATTGCTAATTGAAAATGATACCTGTAGCTGGAAGTTTTCCTGTGCCCTGCATGGCCTATGGTCAGGACAAATTTCTCACCTACAATCCTGTAGCCTTTTATAAAACAATCACACAGAGGCTTAATATTATTTATATCTGCTTGGTAATTAGCTCAGGCTTATTACTGACTAGCTCTTACACTTAAATTAACCCATAATTCTTATCTATGTTTAGCATGTGGCTTGGTACCTTTTTGCAGTTCTGCCTTGTCATCTTGCTTCCTATGTGCCTGGCTGGTGACTCCGGACTCTGCCCTTCTTCTTCCCAGAATTCTTCTTGTCTGCTTATCCTGCCTATACTTTCTGAATGGCTACTGGCCAATCAGCATTTTATTTATCAACCAATCAGAGCAACACATGCACAGCATACAGAACGACTTTCCACAGCAGATACCATTTTACATAGAAATGCATCTCCCATTGAAATGAGTAATTCAGTTTGTGGACTCTTTGAGAATCTCGTCTGTTTTGTTTTTACATTTTTAAGTTATAGAATAATATGGTCAATCTTTTTTATTTATTACCTTTTAATATTTTAATGGTATGTATTAATTATATATGTTAATGGGTTTTAGCATGGTATTTTTATACATGTACATTACATATTGTCAGCTTCTCTGGAATTGGAATTACTCAGAGGTATACCCCTCAGTGGATCTCCAGGGAGGCTTAACTGAAGAGGAAAGACCCACTCTAACTGTGAGGGGCTGTGGTATTAGACTAAGTTTTAAAAAGGAGAGAGAGCTGAACACCAGTATTCATCACTCTCTGCTTCATTACTTCGGATGCAATGAGGCAAAATACCTAATGTGCTTATCAGAAAGCCGTCTCAACTATGATGGATATACTCTCAAACTGTGAGCCAAGGTATTACGGCAATGGTTCAGTGCGTACAGTGCTTGCGCTGTAAGCATTAGGACCTGGGTTTGAATTCCCAGCATCCATGTAAAAACATGGTATGTCAATGTGCACATGTGATCCCAGTGCTTTGATGTGGAGACAGAAGGATCTCAGGGGCTCTGGGGCCAGACAGTGAGGCAATTGTTGAGATTTAAGTTTGGTGAAAGACACTGGCTCACAAAATATGGTCAAAGTGATTAAAGAAGACCAGGATAGTGATCCTTAATCTCTGGCTTCCACATTTGCATGCATGGTGACACACCTCTACAACAAATACACACACACACATACACACACACACACACACACACACACACACACACACACACACACACCCCTACAGACACAGACGAGAGAGAGAGAGAGAGAGAGAGAGAGAGAGAGAGAGAGAGAGAGAGAGAGAGAGAATGTAAGCCAAAATAAATACGATTTTCAAACCTTTATAAACTTTTTTGAGTTTTATTAAGGACAATGATCATTCAGGGACCAGGAAATATCAATGGATAGAGTTCATAAGAGATAACTTTGGCTGAGCAGGCACATACAAGCACTGAACAGAAAATGAGTAGGTGGCTTATAATGTGATAGAAACCTGTTTATGTTGTGAAAAATAGCAATGCAGTTAATAAATTCCTCATGATTATGGTACCAATCATAAAAATAAAACAAAAATGTGGATATATCTGACTTGGAGGATATTTTCTTAAGCACGTTATTGGACACAACATACTGGACACGCACCTTGGTCAAGATTAGTGTGTCTCAGATATCTGTATATCATGGAGGGGTTGACTAATATTGTGAGGAATTCCATGAACAGAGCCAGTTGCTAAAAGTGCAAGCAGCCAATGAGATGTTCTGTTGTCCTCATTTTCACTGCTCCCTGAAACAGTGAGATGTTCTGTTGTCCTCATTTCACTGCTCCCTGAAATGGCGCCTTCTTATCTAGGAACGGGGAAGACACTGGTGCAGAAAACCCTTTCTGTTTATGATGCACTTTGGACATGAGTACTTCACTTTCCATTTGTCTTCCTCTAACTCAGATGGGTTTTAACATGCCCTGGGAGTTTATATACAGCAAAAGGGCATCGTTTGCTTCTCGTGGAGATGAAAACCTGATCATTTCACTAGCTGACCTGCAGTTGGGGCCTCTGGGCAGAAAGCCAGCAGCCACAGAGAATTAGAGCAAGAAAGAATCCTCTTGAGTTCATATCCAAGAAGGTATTTTTCAGTGCCCCCAGGGATCAGAGGAGAGGATAAAGCCGATTCTTTATAACTGGGTAACTCACAGTGATAGTAGCATGAATAAATAGCAGCATTTGAGGGTCAGTTAAAATATGAACAATTCTTCAAAGTTCAATTTTAGCTCTTTTACTGCAAATTCAGGATAAAATCAGTTTGGGTACTTAATTATTTCTGATGGAAGATAAAAGCACACACTTTTTTGAGCCTCCACACATGCTAAAAGTATTTACAGAATAGAATATAGAATATAGCACTGATGAATAGTGTTTTTTCTCAATATAAAGCCAGGTAATGGAAAATACTTCTCTATAAATGGGATCATTTTATATATCATTTGTTAGCTATATTTTATTGCGCTCAAATAATTTCATCTTGATAATACACAGATTGTATACTCTGATATATGAAACTGGTTCCTTCCTCTAGAAAATTGCCATCATAATTAAGAGATGCCATTTCTTCTTGCTTGCTGAGAAATAAAGTATAGAACAATCTTTCTTCTGTAAATAATATTCCCCCACATCTTCTGTCATTGTGGTGATATTTTATTTGTGCTAAAATGTGGTGATATTTTATCTGTTTGTTAATAAATAAAGTTTGCCTGGAGATCAGAGGACATAGTCAGCCATAAACAAAAGTCAGGCAGTGGTAGCACATGCCCTTAACCCGATCACATGGTAACACTAGGGAACAACCAAGCATGGTGACACATGCCTTTAATCCCAATACCAATCACAGAGACTTGGAGGTCTGTACAGACAGGCAGTGATGAGGAAGTGAGGTGGCTGGTCTAAGAGCCAATGAGAAGGCAGAACAGCAAGGCAATAAAGGCACAGGTTAGACAGGAAGAAGCTCTCATTGGGGAAGCTACGGCAAGGTGGTGAGCTAAGGTTAGCTGGTGACTCTCACTGTTTCTCTGATCTCTATGGCTTTCACCCCTGTATTTGTCTTTGTGTTTCTTATTTAATAAGACTCTTTAGAAATTCGTCTACATGTCACCCCAGAAGCTGTCTCAAGAAATTTAATCTATGTGTTCCTTACACTTCTACCATTCAGTTCTTCCTTCACCTAAAATGCTTATTTATTTTAATTTAATAATAGCCTCCAAGATTATTCTCTCTCTTAGTTCATTTAGGCTGATGGACATGCCAGGGTGGCTTGGTCCTGGAACCCTGACTAAGGTCAGTGAAGGAATGAGGAAAATAACTGACTCTAAGACACAACAGACATATGGATGCAGACTATCTGGGGTCAGGTGGCTTGTGCACATGCCAATGGAAGCACACCAAATACTACCATAGCCCAGAACCTCATTGTGTGCATTAAGTTGCAGCATGAGGGGTGGAGAGGAAAGTAGCTAGCTAGTCTTTGTCTGAGGTGTCAATAGTTGAATAGTTTCAGATTGCAGACATCTTGGAGGAAGAAGCTGCAGTTTCCAGTTAATGTACACAATGGTCAGTTGTTTACACTTGAACCCCTGCAGAATAGTTTGCTGTCCATCTGAGTCTTACCTGGGGAAGGCCTTGCACCCCTATGGGACTCAAGCACTGAGGTCCTTGCTTGATATGGCTGCACCCAAGTCAACAATACACATTCGTGCAGGACATTGCTCTTTCAGGGCTTCCTCCAATTCTGGCAACTCCTCTTCTCATGTCTTAAATGTTCAAGCTTGATCTGACTGCAAGGGAGGTTTGAAGCAATGCTTGACACCAGACTGCAAAGGCATTAAGAAGGAAGAATGTTACAGTTGCTCTGCATCACAAAAACAAAAGAAATGTTTTACCAGTAAAGAGATTAAAACCTTTATACTGCAGCAATATCTTAATTCAAAACACTTTTTTTTCTTTATTGAAAACAGATTTTTCTCTCCTGCAATACACCTCAAATACAGTTTCCCCTCTCTCCAACTCCTAGCTTTCCCTTACCTCCTCTCTCCCTCGAATTCACCTCCATGCATTTCCTCTTGAGAAAAGAACAGGCATCCAAGAGAGGACAGCCAAACGACAAAAAAAAAAAAAAAAAAAAAAAAAAAAAGAAAAAAGATACAATAAGACAAGGCAAATCCTCAGAGTCTCATAGTGAAGCTGGACAAGACAACCCAGTTGGAGGAAAGGAGTCTCAAGAGCAGACAAAAGATTCAGTGACAGACCTGATCCCACTGTTAGGATTCTCACAAAAGCACCCAGCTAAGGACCATAGCATATATGCAGAGGACCTGGCAGACCCATGCAGGCCCATTGCTTGCTGCTTCACTCTTTTTCAGCCCTTGTGAAACCTGCTAGTTGATGAAGTGGGCCATGTTCTTTTGGTGTACTCTATCCCCTATGACTCCAACTGTCTTTTCTCTCCCTCTTCTGTGGAGTTCTCAGATCTCAGAGGGGAGGGACTCCATGGAGACCTCCAATTTAGACACTGTATAACGTCTGGCTGTGGGTCTTTGCAACAACTCCCATCTGCCGAGGGATAAAGTCTATCTGATGATGACTGGGCAAGGCACCAATCTATGAGTATAGCAGACTTTCATTAGGACTCACTTCATTTATTTATTTATTTTTATTTTGTTTATTTTGTTTATTTATTAATGTTTGGCCAGTCTTGTTTGGTTCTACCCTAGGTCTTTGGGCAATCTAGTTTCAGGTCTGGGACTCCAGGCAGTGTAGGGCCTCCTGTTGAATCAAGCATTGGTTGGGCTATTCCCACAAGTTCTAAGCCACCATTGCCACAGTACATATTGCAGGTGGGACAGACTGTAAGTGGAGAAGAGAATTTTGTGGCTAGACTTGTGTCCAAGTTTCTCTTTCTATAACCTACAGAGTACCTTCTCTTGCCAAAGCTACTAGGACACAGGGTTGAAGGCTTCAAATACACACTACCTCAACCTCTGTTCAAAGAACTGTGTGGAAGTCATCCTTGGCAATGGGACCCTGGCATCAGTTTTCAGAGAGTGACCTACCTGTTTTTAAAAGTTGAATTAAGTTCTCTTTTATTTCCACTCAAGAAATTATTAGCATTTTCAACTCAACGATTTACATTAAAGTTGTTGAAAATTAAGACAAGAAGATAAAGGAAATATGGAGGAGAGGGATCCTAATCTGCTTCATGCTGCTGTTATACACAACACAACCCAAAATAACTTGGAGTAGAAAGAGTTTATTTGATGTAAACTTCCTGATCATAGTCCAAGGTTGCAGGAAGTCATGACAAAATCTTAAGTAGAGGAAGAGGCAGAAACCACTGAAAAATGCTGCTTCTTTATGTAGCTCGTGGCCTACCCACCCAGGAAAGGTATTGTCTCTAGATTGATGGCCTCTCCTACATCTATCATCAATGAGAAAAAAGCTTCACAGACATGCCCACAGGCCAATTTGATAAGTGCAGTCCCTCACTTGAGATTCCTCTGCCTCGGTGTGTATAGGCTGTGTCAAGTAGACAAAACCAATTAGTACAAGAGATAACACGTTAAAGTACTTTTGGCTGTTGTTATTTTAAGAGGGAAAAAGAGAAGCAGGACAGGCAAGACGTAAATCCTGGCAGCTGTTTGGAGGACAAAGATGGAAAAGAGAAAGCTTTGTCTTTTGAGGATGGGTTCAAGAAAGTCCAAATGTTCAGCAAGGGATGCAGGTGAACCGTGTATTAGGCCTGGGAGTTCTTAAGAGAAAGAGTGCAAATGTAATGTGTCAATGCAAAAGTGCTTAAGATTTTGGCTAGTATTCAAAAAGGAGATACAAATGGGTAATGGAAAAGTGTTGATTTTTGAGAAGCTCCAAAGCAGAGAGACTTAGGAGTAAAGACGTGCAACTGCCCTAAAGGTTCCTTTCACTCACTGTCCTTTAGATAAAAATAATTTCTATGTGTGCACTTTCAATTTTCTTGTCTTTGTATCATTTATCTACTCCTTTATCAGCACCATGGTTTAAAACACCACAGGATTATTATTTCAGAATTTAAATAATACGCCCTCAGTCATTTTTCATCTTAACATTCAACCACAAAGGACGACACAAAAGCTGATGTGTCTGTTATAAGGTTCCAATAGTTTGGGTTCTTGGACTAAAGACATCAATTCTTTGCCATACAAACCTCTCCACTGAGAGTCATTGCTCCACCAGAGTATGTAAGTTGATAAGGCTACACTAGAGAAAGCTTAGATGAAGGGGATGTGTAGCAGGAATCAAACCTGGAGCCAATTATTGGGGTGAATGCTGGGCGATCAGAGAGACAGAACAGGCCACAGCCACCTCACCTCACCAGTTCCTCAGCTGATCCTGTTTCCTCAGACTGGGTGCCTCTGAGTCCTCATTCAGAATGATTCTCAGCTGAACTGCTGCCCGAAAGCCTGAATGCTTAACCAGCCAAATGCTTCTGGTTTCTGGTCCTCACGCCTTATATACCTTTCTGCTTTCTACCATCACTCCCTGGGATTAAAGGCTGGCTTTCTGGGATTAAAGGCGTGTGTCACCATGCTTGGCCGTTTTGGCCGTTTCCAATGTGGCCTTGAACTCACAGAGATCCAGAGGGATTTCTATCTCTGGAATGCTAGGATTAAAGGTGTGAGTGCCACCATTTTCTAGCATCTGTATCCAGTGGCTGTTCTGTTCTCTGACCCCAGATAAATTTATTAGGGTGTACAATATTTTGGGGAACACAATACCACCACACAGATGGGTATGAGAAAATATACAAGAGAAACAAAACACTAGATACTCTGAATGTACAAACTAGATTGCTGAGAAGACTTTCTGAAAGAATTTATAAAGGGGAATAATGATAAGTTCCTGCCCATCCTCTACCCGCTAAGAATGTAAACACCTATTTATGGCCAAATACAATTTCTGTATATTCTCATTTGATAATACCTTCCCTATATACATACTAAAGGTTATTTTTTTTCTTAAAAGAATAATAGCAGTTGAGAAGCTAATATCACTTACATGAAATGACATCGAGCTGTGAAAAAACCTATGTGAAAATAATAACATGTCACTTGGTTAAAAGATATACCATAACTTTAGTTCTTCCTATTCACACAAGCAGAGACACTAAACAAGTTCATATTATACATCTTAATTTAAGTCAGTGACATTCAATTCAAGGTCGTTTTACTTTCATGAAACATTTAATAACATCTCTGAGTTTTGTTTTTGTTTTTGATTGATTGACACAATGAGGAAGATTTTCTGGCATCTACTGGATTTCTTATCATATGGGATATAAGTTTAATGACTTGTTTCTACACTGAAAACATCTGGAAAGTCATGAGATAGACATTTTATGCTCAGGTCATGTATTAGTTGGGGTTTTCCAGAGTAACAGAACTTATAGAATGAATCTATCTATATACAGACAGGGAAATTTTATGATGACTTACAGGCTATGGCCCTGCTAATCCTACAATGGCTGACTCTGAAGAAAAAAGCCCAATAATCCAGTAGTTGCTCAGTCCACAAGGCTGGATATCTCAGCTGGTCTTCAGTATATGCTAGAGTGCCAAAGAAATAGACTCTAATGCCAGTGAAAGAATGGACTTGCTAATGAGGTGAAGGCAAGTAGACATGAGCAAAAGCTTCTTTTTTCCATGTTCTTATATGGGCTTCAAGCAAACAGTGTGGCCCAGAGTAAATCTGGATTAAAGTCATGTCTACTGGCCTCAAGATCCAGAGAAAAACATGTCTTTTCCCAACTCAAAAGATCTGGATGAATGGTGTGTTTTCCTATCTCAAAGATAAAGATTAGCTGTAGTCAAATTGACAACTAAGAACAGTCATCACAGGTCACTAAAATTGCAAACTTTAAGCCTTTGAAATGCTTTTGGTATTGCAATTTAAATTAATAAATTTTGTTGCCTGTCCTAGATCTTGTTCTGTCGACCAGGCTGGCCTTGAAACCACAGAGTAACCAGTCACCAAAACTACATGGAGAAACTCTGTCTCAAAAAACCAAAAAAAAAAAAAAAGATGTAAAATATTTTATATTGGAGGTTATGTAGAAAACAAAAGCAAGCAAACAATAATAACAAAACATCAGCTGTCCCTGGTACAATAATTCAAAGAACAAAATAGTACCAATAAACACATGGACTTGGAAATGAAACCTGTCCCAGGAAATTTGTAGATGACAAGGAGAGAGGACATCTTAGTTTTGTGTATATATGCTATTATATATCATATACAAGACAATCTCAAATCACTACTACTTATTTCCTAACATGATTTCCTCTGGATTGTCAATGGTGTTGAAATTGAGAAACCACACTTTACATCAATAATGCGAATTTGAATAAATGAAGAGTTCAAAACCATTTAAAGAAATTTATGTACCTTTTGACATCTCTATTTTTTCTATCTCTTGGTTTCTATATCTTTTCTTTCCTTCTCTCTTCCTCTGCTTATTTTTTATTCACATAGTACTTACACAATACAATAAAATGAATCTGTGTAAGTGGCATTCATAGTCATTAGGGCAGCAGTTTAGTGAATCAGTTTGAACATATAAGAAGGTATCCATCTCTTCAGTTCTGTGAATAGTTTTCCACTAAGAACCTTACAAGTATATCTCCAATAAATTAAAAATAAGCTGTCTCAGACTCCTGATCCTCTTTGTAGAATTGGAGCATTAAATCATGTTCCTCTCAAAATTTTTGATGTCATTAGCAATTCACAAAACTATTGTGTCAGTTTAAAAGGGCAGCTTTTGGGAGGAGAGAGAACAAGATATCCTGCTTAAGCAATCTCATGTATAGATTTAAAAATCATATTTAAAAAACCCATCAAGTTCAACTTGTGCTATTCATATACTCAGTGTATGATCTTAAACAAGAGCATGGTCTGCCTACTGGGGCCTCACCAAAAAGAAAACTGATTTTCCCTCTCCTGCAAGCTATTCACTGCTAATAATTCTTCAGCTTTGGAGGGTGGGATATCTTACATGTCTGTCTTGAGTTTGGGCAGGTCTTGGGCATGCTATCATATCACTGTGAATTCATGGATAGAAGAGCCCTATTGTGTCTGCAAAACACTCAGTTGTCTGCGACCTCTAGCTTCAAAGAATGAGGACACGATGTTGAATGCTTAGAGAAGAAAGGGTGTGGATATTAGAGTGGTTGAGGGAAGGGAATGAATAGGACCAAAAAAGAAATGAAATTCCAAAAAAACATAAAAATAAAATTAAGGAAAGTTCTATTAATATTAAAGGAGCAGATTTTTAAGAATGTATAAGAATTGTATTCTTCAATTTAGGAAAGTACATTCACAGTAACTATAAAATAATTGCAAAGGGGTGTGTGTGTGTGTGTGTGTGTGTGTGTTTATCTTAAAGATTAGTTGGATTTAATTAGCTATTATAATAGTTGAAGCTATAGATTTAATAGATTCTCTTTTGTGCTATGTTTTATACACAAAACATTTACAAAGTAAACACTTAAAAAATACTGTGGATGTAGTATAACATTGCTTTCTGGATATTTACCTATATTCTAAACTAGCTAGGAAAGAAAAATTCACACATGAAAATGATTTATAGTAGCTTAAAACTTTCTGAATTTCAGCATGCTCTTGTCATTTGTTTAAACAGAAAACATGAAAATTTAGACAAGGCATTTAATAATTACTTGACACATCATCACAGAGGACACCAATATTAAAATTGAATATCTAAGGGTCATGCATATAATACTATAAACATGAAATTGCTCTGAGTTTGCTGTTCTATAATATGTTTTTGTTCTGTTACTTTGAGGACAATTAAGTGGTTCGCAACAAACAATCATTTAATAATAAGTTTGGTAAAAAGGTGAGTACATTGTTTATTTAAATGGTTTGAAGCACAATTGATAATCTAACAGGCATTTTTTCTTTATTTTCTGTGCGCTTATTGTTTCAATTTTCATATGAATTATTTCCCATTATAAGAAAATCTCCAAAAAAGAACCACATAGGTGTATTTTGGAATTGATTGTCACTTATGCATGCATTTCCTAAGTTAAAGAAAATACTTTAATAACTTTATTTCCTTACAATTATTTTATAATACAAAAACACACAGCACTCCAAGATCACACGATTAAATGAAAGCTGACAAGTTAATCTGTCCAGGTGTATAAATTATCTCAACATAAATCCAGAGAAACTGACATGAAAGAAGAAAAAATAGGAAATAGCCTTGAACACATTGGCACAAGAGACAACTTCCTGAACAGGACACAATTAGCACAGACACCAATTAATCCACAATTAATGAATGGAACCTCATGAAACTGAAAATCTTCTGTAAGACAAAGGACACCATCAATAGGATGAAATAGCAGCCTACAGAATGGGATAAGATCCTCATCAAACCCACATCTGTCAGAAGGCTGATTTCCAAAGTATATAAAGAACTCAAGAAACTAGACATCCAAAACCCAAATAATACAATTTAAAAATGGATTACAGATCTAAACCCAATTCTTAACAAAAGAATCTCAAATAGCAGAGAAACAATTAAGAAATGTTCAACTTCCTTAGCCATCAGAGAAAAGCAAATCAAAATGACTATGAGATTCCATCTTACCCATGTCAGAATGGCTAAGATCAAAAACCACAAATGACAGCTCATGCCAGAGACGATGTGGAGCAAGTTCCCACCACTGCTGGTGGGAGTTTGAACTTGTGCAGCCCCTTGGAAATCGATATGGTGGCTTCTCAGAAAACTGGGGATCCATCTACCACAAGACTCAACTATACTCCTCTTGGGCATACACCCAAAGGGACATTTATACAACTATGTTAACAGGAGTTTTATTTGTAATAGCCAGAACCTAGAAACCACCTAGATGTCCCTCAACCAAGGAATGGATAATGGAACTGTGAAATCATGGTACATTTAAACAATAGAGTATTGATGCTAAAGCAATGATGACATCATGAAATTGGAAAGTAAATGGATGAAACTAAAAAAAATCATCCTGAGTCAGGTAACCCAGACCCAGAAAGACAAACATGTTATGTGCTCATTTATAAGTGAATATTAGCTGTAAGGTATAACCATGCTACAACCCACAGACCCAGAGAGGTTAGGTAACAAGAAGAGCCCAAAGGGGACACTGGGATCTCTCTTGGTATGCCTTGTTTTGTTGATATCCATGGGATATCTGCCCTTTCCTGAACAGAAATGGAGGAGGAGTGGATTGGGGGATGGGGACAGAAGGGGTGGAATGGAGGGCTGGGAGGAGAGGAGGGAGAGGAAGCTGTTTCTGATACATTAAATAAACAAAAAACAAACAAATAAATAAATAAGAGAGATTCTAGGTTCACAGAAAAAGATTGTTTATTTTTTCCTACTTTAGTAACCCCTCGTATATGATTATTTTATTTTATCCCCCATTGTGTTGGAAAGAATCCAAGGCCTCAGGTTTGGTAAACAGGTACACACTACCGAAGGAGCAGTTCAGTCATTTTTTTCTGGTGTTTCTTTGATTGCACTTTCTCTCATCATGAGGCAACATGGCAAGGTACCATCTGTTCAAGTAGAAGGTTCTCTAACAATAGAGGAAACTTCAAGATCAGGAAAGCCAATTCTTTTATGATGGAACACATACAAGCCTGCCCTTTTCAAGAGAAGCACTATTCTATGACATGAATAGTAAACAGATCAGAATAGCATTCTAAAGGGAAACACTGTCTCTGCCTTTCTAGTCTATTATGAGAATGCCCTTAAAAGGGGGGTACTGAGCAAATGGTTTACTGTGCCTCTGCTACTAAACTACAAAGATGGAAACAACCTTGCAGATTTCTCTAACACAAGAAAGCACAATGATCAACAGAGTTATTGATCTGTGTGGCAGGTTCATCTGGATAATATACGTCTGTGCTATACAGTTTCTTTCACTCATTCATTCATTCATTCATTCAATTAAATACAGTATTAATGAGATCAGAAATGTAAGTTAGTATTTATATTAATTCCTAATCTCACATGGATCCATAAACTATTGTAATAAACGTATATTACCATGCAACTTCTAGTTGGTAGTCATGGCACACTCACTGTAATTCCATTACTCAGGGAAATAGCAAAATTTCCAGGTCAGTTTGGGACTAAATATATATATTCACATGTATATATCCCTTTAGCCTCCTCCACTCCATCAAAATACAATATATATTTGTAGGTCTTGGGATATAGTTCAGTGACAGTGTGACCTCCCTACCATGTGCAAACTCTAGGTTTGATTCTCAGGTAAAATAAAATGCGGTGTGTGTGTGTGTGTGTGTGTGTGTGTGTGTGTGTGGTTAAATAAGTAATAATTGGGTATAATATTAAAGGGAGTTGATTGGGGGCACACACTTTTATAATCCCATCACTTGGGGTCACAGGCAGGAAAATTAAAGCTCAAAGGCTAGCCTGGGCTGCGTGGAGAGTTTGAAATCAACCTGGGCTGCATGAGATTGTGCCTCAAAAAACCAAATAAAAACATTGAAAGAATTCTGAAGACACAAATTTTGCTTCTTTCCCCCTACATCCTGCTGCTCCCTGATGTTAACCGATTGCTTCATCTTTGTAGATGTATCTTTTTATAGTTTTCTTTCTGTAAAGACAGAAAAGTGCAAATCAATTCTTATTTTGCTGTTGCTTTGAGATGTGGTTTACTTTATCACTCCCTTGATACTTTATTACCTATTGGATTTTGTGTTTGTAGTTTATTTAACTGTTTATATTTCCATATAATTTAATTATATGTATATAGTTTTAGTTATTAGTCTTTATCACTGAATAAATGAGCTATAGCAAATATTTTGCTCCTATAAGAATGAAGAGGCTTAATTTATATAACTCTTTTCACCATCGAATAACTTCAAGGCTAACATCAGATAAAGGATTTATCTGTCAAGGAAAAACTACATGCTTTTCTGGTTTATCCTGTTAACAGTTAATATGATAGGTGACAACAATAGATTTAATTAAATTTAACTTTTAATTAGCAAATAGAAATTGAACATAATGGGAAGCTTAAATCTTATAAACTAGAAACTCATTACCTCATTTTTACCTTTTCTTGGTGAATACATTTAAATTATGATTCTACAAAATTTGAGTTACACAATGAACTGTCATATATTAAAGTAGTCATGCTGGCCAATGGATGATCACCATTTGTTCCTGCCTGTTTGTTATACAGACATCCTTGAAAAGAGAGTTGGAACAAATAGCTACCATCACTTCTGCTTCCAAGGTGACTGAGAGGCTATAGGCATGGAAAGGTTTATTCCTAACATCTAAAGAAACACTATCATTTTTAATGGATATTGACTCCGTAAATGTTCTAACATTATTCATTTTTAACAGAAATTTAAGACAGCTTGTTTTCTTCTGAAAATGATAAAATTGGTCCATAATACATATTGCACACTTGTGCAAAATTCAAATGGACAAATTAAAAAGTACACAAAGCCACGTGCATTTAAAAAAAATCAGTGAATTGTCTGTCAACCATAGTGTGAACAAAAACTCATGCATTAAGGGATGTCTTCTTCACCACCCTAATACTATTAAAAATCATAATGGTGAGAAACACGGGAAGATGGAAAACTCCACAAGGAAGAGCAAGGGAGGAAGAATGACTGATTCTCTATTAAATTTAATATAACAAAAGCATAGATATTACTGGATCATGAACACACACAATGATGGAAGACGGGAGGAAGGAAGGAAGGGAGGGAGGGAGGAAATAAGGAAGGAAAGGAGAGAAGAGGGAGAGAGGAAGCAGCAGGAAGTGAAGCAGTTTCTTTTGGAGCAATTTATAACAGATTGTTCAACCTTTAGGAGGATTGCTGGACTTTAGCTTTTGCTCATTCTTCTGAAGATTTATTTTACAAAATTGCTTATTTTATGAGATCTCTGAGCTCTCCTTCCACAGAGATATGTAGTCTGCCTATGTACCCTTGTATTCCTACTTGATATTTTCCCATATATTCATACTGGTCCATCTCTGTTAATGTTTTCACTCAGGGGTGAATGTTTGAAATATCTGGTTTAGTATATATAATTTTTACTTTTGTGTAGGGTGATTTTTTAAATATTGCTCTTTGTCCTTTTTCTGACCTTTGGTGTTTCTCTTTT